>CAEGAG010184926.1:0-11737 GCA_903067065.1 Brachyrhaphis terrabensis
GGAACACCCGCGGTGGCTGATAGGCCGAAGCGGCGCTTGGCTGCGAGGGCCGCCCGACGCTGCTTGCAGCTTTAATTTTTTTTTAAATCTTGAGCAAGGTTGTTCAGTTTAGCTATAAATATGTTAGCTTTTAAAGATTTCTTTTAAGAATATAAACTTTAATTCTTGCATTTACTGTTTTTAAAAAGGCAAGTTGTTCTGTTACAGAAACTTTATTTGAAAATCTATTTTAGTCATCTGGATAGTGGCATAACCAAAAGTGTCAATAAATTAGTTTTTTATTTCATTGTGTTTTATTTTCATTAATTTAAACTTGATGCATTGATGAAATGGTCCTTTAACAGAGCAGGTCAGAACCCTCTTATACCTGTTTCCAGACAGCTCAGCAGAGGTTTAAGACCCTAAAACATGGTAATAGCCCCAGTTGGATTTCCAACCAAACTTACATAATATTGTTTAAAAAGCTGCTCAGTGTCTCAAAAACTTAAAGGATTAGTGTTAGTGCCTGTTCAGACTATGATTATGTTTACTGAAGCTTATCAGAACAAGAAGGGCTGTGATTTCTCTTCTTAGTTTTTGCAGTTCAAAGCCCTACTTATAATCCGAGGCTAGGTGGGGGAAAAAGAGACAATACAGCTCATAATTATTAACACTACCGTCATGTTTAATCTTAGTGTGTATCACCATTGCTATGTTTTGCAATTTATGTTTTAATATATTAGATTTTATGAGCTTTTATCATGTTTAGTACAGAGAATTCAACACAGGGTTAATTTCCATGTGTGGTGTGAAAATCAACCATTTGCTCTGTAAGAAGAACATAAAGCCAGACTGAGATTTGCCACAAAGTATGTGGAGGAAGACCAGGACTTCTGGAATAATGATCCTTGGACAGATGAGTCGACGTGTCAGTTATTTGGACACTAAAGCAGACAACATGTTTGACATTAAACAAATAGAGCATTTCAGAGGGATATAAATTATACCTACTGTGAAGCATGGAGAATGAAGTGCCTTTTGGGTATGTTGCTACAGTAGCAGACCTAACAAATTATCTATCATATTTAGCAGGAATTTTACTCTGAGGGTAATAACAAAGGGCAATAGAGAAAAAAAGCTTAAGCATTTGTCCATTTGTTAGGCTTTCTTAATAAACTACTGAATATAGAATTAGGTGTCTTCATATTGATTATGTACACCCCCTGTATATTCTTATACCACTATGTGGCGCCAAAGAATTATACAGACCTATCATTCATCTGAGTAAAACTATCACTATTTATAGTGTTCAAATGCTCAGGGAGAATGTGAATTGTATTTTAGATAATGTTAAATGAAACAAACTAACTTGATCTAAATTATATGTGCTGATTTTTTTTTATTTTTAAATAAAGCATTTTTACTTTTTTGGCAGACAGTAGCACTCTGCAACGGAGCCAGAAATGTTGCTTTCAGACCCTGTGACCTGACCTGCAAACAAACAAAACAGAGTTTAGCTGCAAGCGCTGCCACTGCAAGCTCAGCACCTATGGGATTCCAAGAATTGAGGATATTACAACTCATGCTTCAAACAAAATAGGTCAGAGCCCAGTTCTCCGTGTTTCCAGGTGAATCAGCAATTGCCTCAACAAAGCTGCCCCACTTGGCTTTCAAACTAGTCCAGCACAACATTAAAAAAAAAGGAAACAAGAAAAAACACTCCTCTGGTCACTGTAGAGATTGAGCAAAATTATTCATGCACCTAGAACCTTTTCACATTTTTTACATGACAATCATGAGCTTCAATTTGTTTTAGTGGTTTTTTTATTCACTAAACCAGGAGGTTATTTAGTACATATTAACCCAAAAAAATATGTAATGTGTTTTTTTTAGATTTAACCTTATTACTCCATCATCCATCCATCCATTAAAATGAGGAGTATTCCACATCTGAAGATCTACATAGTGAGCCACCTAATCCGACACCCAAGGAACAGAGAACAGTAATCATAGATCAGTCAAAAGACCAATGGGATCTCTGGAGATCTCTCTGTGTTGATCCACAGCTCTATTCGGTGTCCACGTCATGGACACATTTACACACATATGGGCAAGTATCAGGTATCGGCCAAAACTATAATAATTAAAACAAATCTTTTAAGGGAATGCTGAAGTGTAGGATTAGGTAGTGAGATGCTGCTCTGCTGTGTTTTGCTCAACAAACAAAAATTTAAATTACTAATCTAGTAATGATATAAACTGAAAAAGCAGCTATTAAATACAGCTGTTTTAATTATAGTAGGATGACATCAGACTCCTTAGTGGGTTCATCAATAAGAAAACGTTACTTTTTCAAAGACAAAAAATAAGTTTTAGAATCCAAATGTTTATGAGGGTTCGCCATGAAAAAAACTCCATGAGGATAAAGTTAAACTATTTCCTTTAAAAAATATTAAGCGCAGAAAAAAAAGGTTAAGTGAGACAGCAACACGTGGATTGAGGATTTGACAATTTAGAAAATGTCATGTGCTCATCTTCCGGGACACTAGGTGGCGATAGAGTCTCAGGTTAAAACACAAGTAAAGACGATTCTTCTTGGCACCCACAGTACAAGATAATCATTTACTCTTGGTGAAAGGTGTTTAATGTGTTGAACTACAGGTGAAAAGTCACGGAAGCGACAAGAACAAAAAAATATACTTCTACCAGGGGCGAGCCAGCCAATCGCTAAAGAAGAAGAACGGGCGTATTAATGTAGAGTTAGTTAACTGTGTGGTCAGCTGACAGTTGCTAAAGTCCACCTTTATCCTGAAGCTCTAAAATACTGCTGAGCTTATCTTACTCCGAAAACGTATTTCACTGAATCTAAGTGGACTTGAGGTAAGGCCACATTTCCACAAAAACGAAATATTTCGTGAATTAATTCACCGAAGCAATACTTGTCCAACAACCGTGAGTGCACGAAGTTATTTTAGTTTATGCTAATGCTAAAATTAGATGATCTGGCAGTCATTTCATTTTCTAGATGAAAAATCACAAAGAGACATATTTTTAATTGCTCCATATCGCAACCATGTGAAATAAAAAGGTTGTACACTAAATATTCCATATATATATATAGTATATATATAAAAAAGAAATGAACTGTTTTCATATTTTACTTATTCTTGGTTTTTCTTCTGCTTTAACCTGTTACTAATTTTGCATATTTCTATTTTAAAAAGCATGTTTTCAATCTGTCTATCTAAGAATTTCCATCATTGTTTTAGTGGAAAAAATATTTGATATATTTAAAAAAATATATTTTTAATTTAATGAAAGAAGTGTTGACACAATGTTTTCTGTGAGAGCATTGCTTTGGGTTAAAAAATGTCTAATTCTTGCTGTTGCTTCACTAGAAAAACTACTACGTGTCAATTATCTGTGAAATAGAAACTGTGTACTTTCCCTCAGGTTTTAACAATGGAGAATGAGGGAGAAGTGAAAACTGACGAGGAAAAAGCTGAGTCATTTCCACAAGCACAGCAGCTGTGCCGCTTCTTCTCCCAAGGACGACACTGTCATTTTGGCAAGAGGTGTAGATTTCTGCATGTAAGAGAAGATGGAAAAGATCATGAGAAGAAAACTTTTGAGTCACCCAGCCAGCCTGATTTTACTCCCTCAAACTCTCAGGACTGTGGTCAACTTAAGGGAGACAATTTGCCACTTACCCACAACCCAAAGTTTGCCCCAGGTTCTGCCCGCCGCCCTTGTCGCTACTTTCTCTCTGGACATTGCACCATGGAGGACAAGTGTCGCTTCTGGCACCCGCCACAGTTACCTCCATTGGACGACCCGTCTGCTGCTGCTATTCAGAGTAAATCCACACCCTGCCATCCTCCGGTGCCCCATCCCGGTGGCCTGCAGGAGGTAAAGCTGTGCGAAATGACTGAGGACATGGCCAAGCAGCTGCGAGACACAGAGATCAAGCAGCTGAAGAAGCGCTTCCCCAAAGATCAACTGATTATTCAGGAAAGAAGTGACGGCAAACTGACATACTACAGAGTGTCTGTAGAGGCCACGGATCCAGACTGGGTAACACTCTTGTTGTTCATTAAAAACATTATTTTTATAGTTTATCCAGGTACATTTTATTATTGTGAATGAACAAACATGGGTTGTGGTACTGGATCTATATCCAGCCTGTAGAAACAATTGATTTGATCAATTATATTTGTTTATTACAGCCTTTTGATCTCAAAGAAGTTGATATCATGGTTAGCTTCCCAGACAACTACCCCCTTGAGGTATAGAAAACAGTTTTACTTCTAAGAAAACACAACACAATATCATGTTAACGGCTTGACATGCAATAGACACCTCTTGATCTTTATGTTTTACAGATTTTCACATTAGAGATCCCACTGGACCAGAACTTACCTTCAGTTATGGCAAAGTAGATGATTTTTATTTTTTTTGACACGTAGAGTTAAGTGTTGCCTGTAAAATTACATGCATTTCTGTACATGTTTGGCTGTGCAGGCATGTGCAGCAAGCGTCTTTGGATTGGCTTCAGGCTAAGCATGCTACCAATCAGCTGCTGGGAAAGGTGGAGCTGCTGTTTCGTCCTTTTCTACGCTGGCTGGATCGGAGCTTGGAGAAACTGTTCACCGAAGGAGCCAGACAAGTGAGGCTGAAGTCTACAAGGGAAAATTCAGTAAAAATAAATCAAAAATAATTATTTGTGAGGTCTGGATACGTGTGAAAAAGGACAATTAAAGACGGAAAGAAGAAAAATTCATCAATTTGTTTTACTTCTTTTTTTAATTGATCTAGTAGTTTGTGGTTTTTACAAGTGTTTTTATTTCAAGCCTGACCTCTATAGAAGTAGCTGAAATGCAGAAAGTTGGTCATTATAAATGTGGGAATCATAAAATTGTTTTTAAAAATACTAGAAATTTGTCCTCTCATCCCATGAATTGAACCTTGGCTTATTTAGATAAAAGAATATTCAGGATTGAATGGTCCAGTCTAAATGCGCGTAGGCGACTTGCAAAAGAGATTGGAAAATATTTTCAGTCTCTAGATTTGCAGAACTGTCAGAGACATCCACTGATTGCCTGCAGCATTTTTATAGATTAAAAAAAATGTTGAAAAGGTTGTATTTGGAGGAAATCTGACTGCCATGATAGAGGGTCAGCTCTCCTTTCCTTTCTTGTAATTCTCCTTGAAGTGTTTACTACAGAACTTGATGAAAATACAATTCATCAATCCTTGGTTTTTTGCCTTTGTTCTAGCTTAAGAAAGACATAGATTTAGAAAAAGCCGGCCTGCAGTTTATAACATACCAGGAACTCCAGATGTCCGTGACTGAAACCTCTGACCCTGCTTCTGGTGTCGCCGCTGATGAGGACGCCCGTAACTCAGCTGAAAAGACAGAAGATGTGGAATCCGAGGAAGAAGAGCACCAGAAACCCATACAGAGTGATGAAGGTCAGCTGCAGGAGGAAGATGTGAGCCATCTGGTGGAGAACATCAAAATCAGCGATCCCCGGAGAGGCACCGAGGTCAAGCTGCTGGGCCTCAGGCTGGGGGAAAATACTGCCACCGTTATTGCCCAACAGATTACCGTTTGTCTGCAGTGTAACAGGTAATTTATCAGAACACACAAAAATTATTTATTTTCTTTTGATCTGATTCTGAGAGTTAAACCTGACCAGTTGCTGCTTTTTGCTGGCTTCAGGTGTAAGGTGACTGCAGATCTGACTCTTTCTGGAAGGACAGCCTGCTCAGCTCAGTGTGAAAAGTGTAATGCGGGCATAAATGCTGCATTCAGGCCCTGCATGATCCACCATTACAGTGACGTCCTGGGATACCTGGACCTTCAAAACGCCACCGCCTCTGACCTTGTACTTCAGGACTGCGACCTAACTGTGGGATGTCTCAGCTGCTCTCAGGACATCCCGGTGGAGGTGATGAACATAAGAAAAGGCCATCAAGGAAGGCCAACATATAATGTACTTAACTTCTTTTCCCTTCTTTTTTTTTTATTAGAACGTTTTCTATGGACAAACAAAGGAGTTCAACTGTGAGAACTGCCACAGCAAACTCAGCATCCTGGCTGAGAGCACGAGGTTCCAGTACATTCAGCCTCGCTCCTCCAGCAAAACAGGTCAGAGCCCACTTTGCTTTCACATGGATCAGCAAAAGGTTTATAATCTTACAACAAGAAGGCTGCCCCAGTTGGATTTCCAACCAAACTTACATAATATTTTTCAAAAAGCTGCTCAGTGTGTGGAAAAACCTAAAGTATTAGCATTAGTATGTTTTCAGACCGCCGTTAACTTCCGTTGCACCTAATTATTCCTGCCTGCAGGTCCAAGTGCCGTCAGCTACAAAACATTAAGAGATCCGGCAGTCCAGAAGGGGAAGCCACTGCCGGATAAAGGAACGTGTAAACATTACAAGCAGAGCTATCGCTGGCTCAGGTATCGTCCCTATAGTGACCCTTATTTAATGTTGCTATAAATGTCGCAGCCCTGGGAAACAATCTCCCCTCATATCGCCAGGTTTCCCTGCTGCGGTCGGGCTTATGCCTGTGATGGGTGCCATGATGAGAATCAGGACCATCCCATGGAACTCGCCACCAGGATGATCTGTGGATTTTGTGCCAAAGAGCAGGTGGAGGATACATTTTCATTCAATTAGCGCTTAAAAATATTTCCCTTGTTAAACTAGCAGATTTAAAGATGAAACAACTACAAGAATAATCCTAGCTTTTTGTTTTGAAGATTTGCTGTCTTTTAATGTAGTTTCCTCTGTTTGACATTGCAGCCGTACGGTAACGGAAAGCCTTGCATCAGTTGTGGGAGCATGATGACGAGAGGCACGCGCACCAGCCACTGGGAGGGAGGGCTGGGATGTAGAAATAAAGTCAAAATGAGCAGGTACAATTCCACATGGCATAAACTGACATCTTTGGTAAAGTTCAGTACCAGGATGGATGATGGTGCCTTAAAAATTTGCTCTTTTCTCTCTGTAGAAACGACCGACAAAAATACACCAGCACCAACAAAACGGTTTCGAGGAAGGCGGTCAGCGAGAAGAAGTAAAGAAGAGCTTTTTGCTATTGTTACGAATGAATGGCATAATTCATAAACCATAACAATTTTAACTATTTTGATCTCTTCTCAAAATAAATCTCGATCTATTGATTATTCCGTGTGTTTTTCTTTGTATCGCTTTTGAAACTTCATCCAAAGAAACATTCTACATCTGTGATGGAATCACAACTGTAAGGCCAAGCTTACCATTTGGGTCTACTGATAAGCGAGTCTTTGATCTATAACTAGTGAGATTGCAATCCACTTGTTTGAAAAAGAAATTGAAATCTCGGCAGGAAATAAAGCCGATTTTAACCGCAAGATTCATTGTTTCATTCATCCCTATAAGTAATCTTTGAAAACAATTAGTCGAAGTTGTCTCGGGCCATGACATGGACTTTTATGAAAAACATTTTGCTGACTTGGTAGGAAGTACAATGTACAGATTTTCTTTTTTGTATTTTACATTGAGTTAAGCAGCTTAAGTTACTGAATAGACGGAAACCAATCCGACTTACTAAAGTAGAAACTGAGGTGATGTATATTGACAAAATATTTTAAAGTTAGGGTTGTGAATTCAACCTCCCCAATTTTGTTACTTTAGACAGTTTACATTTCTAGTTTGCATTTTGTTGGAGGGGGTGACGGTTTGGGTGGGTGCATAATATCTAAAAGAATATACTCGAGGCAGATTCATTTTAAAAATAAGCAGCATTTGTGTGATACACAGGGTTGGTCATATCCAGAGTTGGGTAGAGTAGCCAAAAATCATACTCCAGTAAGAGTCACACTATTTCAGCATATTTTACTCAAAGTAAAAAGTAGCCAGCTAAGAAATGAATCAAGTAAAAGTATTTCAGAAAAAGGTTAAGTACTGAGTAACTGATCATAACATTGAATTTAATATTTTACAATGATGCCATCAGACAAAAATATAGACGTCTGTGCATATTCTTGTATTTTAAAGGTTAAAGTGAGAAAACAACACAAATGTTTAAATAATTACAAAATAAATTATCAACAAAAGAAAGCTCTTTTTTCAGTATAAAACTTACCTCACTAATACTTAACAGCAGGTCCTGTACGTACATGTTAAAACTGTAAAATGCTTCCAGTTTATTGTGTGGTGTTCACTTGACCTCCAAATGACACAAGCTCATCAGAAAATAATAGAACAAAGCTTGTGTACAAACAAGATGTACCACTTTGACCTAAACTGCAATTTTGGTAGAAATATGTTCTTCATTCAGTGAGGTTACTCAGTGAGTAAAGAACCCAGGACAGTAAGAGAAGGTATACTTCATAATAATATAGAAGTGAAAGATATGGTATATTGAAATTACACCAAAAAGATATTTTTTTTCCCCAAAAACTTGCTAAAGTAAATATAAGTAGTTACTACCCACCTCTGATCATATCATGATCATCTGTTGAATCCTGTTTGAAATGAATCCATCTTTCTTCTGAAGATGAGCTTTTCCAGGTTCTTTGTTTAGAAGTCCTTAATAATAAGTAGATAAATATTCTGATTTGCTACTTACAGTGCATCCCAAAGGTATTTGCACCCCTACAACGTGTTCACATTTTGTACACTTCTACAAAATGAGTTAGAGTTAGTTCAGCAAAAAGCAGGATATATTTATAAAGTGGAAAAAAAAATATGCAAGCTTTGATGAACACAAGTCTAAGAAATATACTGCCCCTACTGTATTAGCCATTAATAACATTTTATGCAGTTAATTGCCTTGAAGAGTCATTTAATTAGTGAGTACCTGCTTCTTCAGCAGCATCATGAAGATCAAGAAACACACCAGACAGACATGGGTTCATAGTTTGCAGCAATATCCCAAGGAGCGCATTATTCAGAGAAGAGGCCAAGTGGGCCATGACTAATTAATTTATTTGCTGCTCCAGATTTTCTTTGCTAGACGATGACATGAAGCCAACAGGGAATTTTGAATGTCTGTCTGCTACCTGATCATTTAAAACTGGGTTATGTAGCAAACAGTTACTCAGACCACCCAAGTCACTCTGCCAAGCAATGATTAGTAAGGGATACTGTAATGTTGTAAACTGACCAAGTCAAAGAGGTGACCCTAATCTCAGAGAAACTGCGAAAGTAAATAGCACATTTCAGAAAACCCACCAACATGAATGGGTTCATGCTGTTCTGTTGGGAGGAATGTGCTGCATTCCTCCAAGCTAATATGGAGGAATTATCGGTACAGTGTGCTGTCCTGTTTTCAGATCACTGCATTAAAATGCATAGATGTGTCAATTTCAAAATGAATCATCGACATCAATCAGCATTTCTATAAATATCTGTTAAAGACAGATATAAAAATGTGTAATTTTGATGGGATTAAAACGAACACTCTTGATCTGTCTTCTATTTATACTGGATTAAACCTAATCTGAAGCTCTTTGTTTCTTGTGTCTAATGAACGTGCGTGGTAAGCTCATGTAGGTATGTTTTGGCACACGTTGAGCTCTTGTGAGGAGAAAAGCAGGCATTTCTTTTTTCTTTTTTTTTTTGACTGAGAGCAAAGTCCTGTTTGTTGATCTCCACTATATAAAGCCAGATCTTATCTCGATCAGCAGCAGCAGCGGCAGCAGTCTCAAACAGAAAGATGCTGAACATCAGCGAGCTCTCTCTGAGGTCCCCTCATTTCAGGGCATCCGACCGTCTCCTGCAGCCCTTCTGGGACCATCTGCTTCTTCACCACCTGTCTCTCATCTCATCTCCCTTTTTGCCCGTCATCCTTGCCTTCTCCAGCTACTTTTGCTTTAGTTTACCTTTTGCTGTGTTGGACCTCTTGGGGGAAAGGGTCCCTTTGTTCCACAAGTATAAGATCCAGCAAGACAGGAGGCCAACGCTGGGAATGATGGCCAAGAGCTTCATGACATCTCTCTATAACCACATTTTTTTTGTTTTGCCTGCTGTCATAATTGGCATGTTCATAATGCCAACACCAACCCTGCCGCGAGATGCTCCTACATTATATCAGTTGTTCACCGAAGGACTGGCTATACTGCTCCTCTTTGACACCCAGTACTTCATCTGGCACTTTGTGCACCACAAGAACCTGCAGCTGTACCGCTGGGTGCATGCAGTTCACCATGAATACATGGCTCCATTCTCCTGGTCCACGGAGCAGCTCAGCATTCCAGAACTGATGACCGTGGGCTTCTGGAGCAACCTGGACCCGATTCTTTTGAGGTGTCACCCACTGAGCACATGGTGCATAACTGTTCTGAGCATCTGGATGTCCGTGGAGGACCACATAGGCTACGACCTGCCCTGGACCCTGAACCACCTGGTGCCCTTCGGTCTGCTGGGGGGCGCCCCGGCCCACGACTTGCACCACCAGAAGCCGAGCAGCAACTACGCTCCCTTCTTCAGCCACTGGGACAGGCTCTTCGGCACTGCCATGTCTCAGAAGAAGAAAAACGTTGATTAACACAAAACAATAATCAACACAATTCTGTAAATACTGCCTCTTTTATAAATATGTTGTCCTGTTAAATCTATTTTTCTGCTATACTTCTTGCATTATTACCATCTTTAAAAATGCCTTAAACTTGTAAAAATATTTAAATGTGTTGCACCTTTTGTTCAATAAACATCTATTTATAAAGCAGATGCATGGGATATAATTTATTGAAACCTGATGATTTTTTTTATACATTGTATTTAATATCCAGAGGAGAAACAGTTAAATTTGGTCTTGTTTATTGTTTCTGACAATCTTCTTACACAAAGACTCCAATGTTGAAGGAATTTTATTCAGGAATATTTTGCTCATGAATCCTGTTAATAAAGAGATTTCTGACACAAATAGTTCAAAACTGAAATTGATGTGGCTCAATATATAATTACATACAGAAAATTGTAAAAGCCTTAAAAGAAAATAATTTTTCACTGCAGAAGCAAATCAATCAGAGAAAAATGTTGAACGATTGAATTTGTAATTATGAGTACAATAATTAGAAAGGGATGCAAAAAAATCCTATTTTAAAAAAGTAAGATTTGAAACTCTCCAGTTCAGTAGTTACGGTTAGCTCTGGTTCTGCTCCCCTTTAGCAAATAAAACAGCATTTTATTTACTCCTGTAACATTTTACAAGGCTGGATCATTCTAACAGACGGGTCTTTGACCATTATTTTTTTGCACAATCTTTTTGTATCACTCCAAGACTTCTCTTAAACTCTCCTACAGCTGAGCCCAGATGGTTTTTAGTGAGACTTAGATGGCCATGGAAGGTTTATGCTGTGGCTTGAGAACCATTTCTGTTTTGACCATTTGTTTTAATTACCTATCTGGAAGATACGTTGAAGACTCATTTTCAGTTTACCAGCAGAGCCCTCCAGATATTAAAGAGTTCCCAGAACAAAGCAGAGAAAAGGGCCCAGAGTATCACCGATCCTATCCCTAACCCGGAGTGCCTTCCCACCAGTGACGTGCGGTGAGGCTCAAAGCTGGTGAGGCACTGACTTCATCATAATCAGATATACAAATGTAGACCACCTGGATGTTATTGTTTACATCAGTGTTTTTCAACCACTGTGCCGCGGCACACTAGTGTGCCGTGGGTGATTGTCAAGTGTGCCGTGGAAATTATCCAATTTCACCTAACAAATTAATTATCTGCAAATAATATGCCGTTTTCGAGTGT
>CAEGAG010184991.1:0-10863 GCA_903067065.1 Brachyrhaphis terrabensis
AATCCCTTTTTACATACCTCCTCTTACTCTGGACCCTTTTATGTTACCGCCTCTGGACCCCTAGACCTTTGGGGGCCGTAACACGGCCTGAAATCCATGGATGCATACAATCAGTGTTTAAAACCCATAAGCAACATGTCCGTCTTAGCTAGCAGATAAAAGCTACATTAGCTTAGCTAACTTTGCTGGTACAGTAAATGTCACTGATATTTATCGTAGTATTACACAGAGGTGATTAGAGTGGTAAAAAAGTTGCAATGTACTTATATTTTTAAGTTAGATAGAAACAAGGCGAGAGCTAGTTCTAAGCTTGTGGCTTGTTTATTGTTGTTATAGCAACTGCCTATCAAGACGGCTGTCAGCTACAAAGTTCATTGGAGTGTGATGTCATATGAGAACTACGTAAAAACAAAATACTGCATGATGATGGGCAGAACTCTGCTGGGGTTGCTAGGTGACGGGCAGTGCCTGCTGATTTGTTACATTACATTCCAAAGATTTTTAAAATGGGTCACCAAAAAACATAAACTTGTGTTTTTTTTTATTTTATAAAGCGCTTGGGTTGTTTTTAGAAGCAGTAGAAACCCAAATGGAAGTTCAAAAACTGTGAAAAATGTGATGCGTTTGAATTATACGTCTCCATTAAATCTCTAATTGTGTTAGCAATGGTCTCCTCCACTTTATATCAAAATGGCTTCACATACAGCAAACTGCTAGATGATAATATTGTAGCTAATGAAAAGTTTTCTGGATCATCTGAAGCATCTTTCAGTTTCAGTTTGGAAAACAACAGGATGAGACAACAGCCATCAGAAACTGAAACAGAGTTTCTTTTTCTAGTTATCGCTACTGTTTATGAATGACAGAAGCTAGATTCTGATGTAAATTTTTGGTGAATCAGGTAAAAAACAAAACACATGAACCGCATCCTCCTTTCCTACAAAGATAAAATCTGTAGTTTAAAATGTTGGAAGGTATTTTTTACTAATCTTTGAATGGAGTTTTAGCTGTAAAGCTTCAGAACCACAGAAAACCCAGAGCAAAGAAGAAAGTAGAACAGAGATTGCTGACAGGAGGAAATCAGAAGGAAATCTTTGCTGTATATAAGAGAAATTTGATAAAAGAAATGTATTTTACCTGAATTTTTCCACCATTTCCTTTCTTCCACAGCACTGTGAAGCTGAAATCATAGTATATTTTTTGAGCCTTTGTGTATGGATCTATTTCAGGCATCGAAATGTTCCCCCGGATGATCGCTCCATTTCCGGCCACCGAGAGCAGTGGAGGACCAATCACAGCTTTTCACACAAGAACGAAATAAAAGTTAGTTTTATACAACACTCTATGAAGGCCACTGTAGACAGAAAAAAAGGAGGAGAAAACTTCCGCCCAAAAAATCTGAAATTTTTAGATTAATCTCAGCAATTTTCTTTAAAAAATTTTGGAAAGTTCTGAGTTAAAAAGCCGAAACATTTCTAAAAAAAAAAAAAACACAGAAGAAGGAAAAAACAAAACATTGAAATTTCTGAGATCCTAAGGTTAAAATGTGCTAGAATAGATTCAGAAATTTTGAGATTATTTAATACTGAAGTTTATGAGTCAAAAAACTGAGACATTGCTGGAAAAAAACAAATTTTTTTTGAATAAAAACATAGAAATTTCTGGTTTTGTGAAGTTGAAAATTGGCTAGACAAAACTCAGAAATAGAGATTAATCTCAGAAATGTTCCTGAAAATTTTTTTCTGACTTACAAAAGACAAAAATGTTCAAGAACCCCCCAATAACCTCGCCAAACTTTTCTAGAAAAAACTGAAATGTCTGAGTTTGTAAAGTCGAAAATTTTTCAGAAAAAAATTAAATTTATGAGATTGAAAAGTTGAAACTTTGCTAGAAAAAACACATTTTCTAGAAAAAAAAAAACTGTAAAGTAAAATATTGGCTAAATGAAACTCAGATTAATGACAGATTTCTTCTTCTTTAAACTTGGAAATTTCAGAGTTTCAAAAATCCCCAGCTTTTGAATTTGGAAATGTTTTGACCTTCTAAAGTAAAACAAATTCAACTTTCAACTAAAATTGACAGAGATTTACTCCTTTTTCCCCATCAGCTCTGCTTCATTAGACATTTATGCATGAAGACTTTTCTCATCTATTAAAACATAAAAGTCAAACGGAAACCGTTCCCTGTGGCTCAGTCTTCACTGATCAGTAGTGAAACAAATTTGGGCGACCAACAACCTGAGCTGTCCTTACATGTTTTGCATATTTTAGCATAGAGAAATATTAGAACCTTTATGAGGCTCAGAGGTCATATTTAGATGTTGACTTACTATCCGTGAGGGGCTGAAAGGTGATTGTAGAGTGAGGAGACTTTGTGTTGTTGTAGGACGCCTTGACAGCCAGTTCGTATTTCAGTTCGGGTTCCAGTTCCAGCTTGAAGGATGTTGATTTTACTGGTTCTTGAGAAAGCTTCTTCAGCTTTTTGCTATGAACTCTAAAGAAAACAGAAACTGTTAATTTCATGTCTGCGCAGCAAAAGAAACAGCTTAACAGACACTCTCATGCCAGTTGAGGGAGTTTAGAGAAGCTTTTGACCTGTTCTACTTTCAGCCTGGTGCGATTATTTAACAACGTGAATTAATTTAAAACCAGGACTTGGTTGCACATGTTTTAGTGCTTTTAGGAGTTTCAGCTACCTGTGATACCTTGGACCTCAGGACTTTACTGTCCCGACTTGGCCAGGTATCCAAGGAACAGCTTTTTACTTTGGGTTCTTCTATGACTTTTCTCACTTGTGGCGTTCCTCAAGGCTCTATTCTTGGTCCACTGCGTTATAAATCTTACTACTTTTAGTATGTAGAACTAAAGGTAGTGGATATTCTGATCCACTATTTTGCTGATAATATTCTGATCTATTTGCCAGTTGAGCAAGATAATCACTCTTGAACTGTCTGAATTATATTAAAACTAGGTAGAAAAGGAAATGACAATCTTGACTCTTTGCTGTCAGGAACATGTTTTACTTTAAATTATACAGACGGCTGTGAAATCCAGTTTTTTTCCCCCCCAATTAAGAGAAATTACCAGGATGACGTCAAATCTTCCAACCAAAGATCTTGAAAAAGTGATTCATGCCGTTATTAACTCTCGGTTGGATTCTTGTAATTCATCGTATGTTGGGTTAGATAAATCATCTCTGCATCGCCTACACACCAACCAAGGTACTAAAAGAATCTGGTTCTGGCTCCCTATTGGTTTAGGATTGACTTCAACCTTTTATTGCTTAATTTTAAGGCTTTACATTCCTGTGACATTAACATCCACACTCCAGTAAGAGCACCAACCAGTTTTTCTTCTTTGAGACTTTTAAATCTTTGCTCGCTATAATCACAGTTTATGGTGATTGTAAATTTGCATTTTGTTTAAATGTTATTTTAAAATATGGATTTCAGTAGTTTTATGCAATATTTGAATCTTTGTGGTTCCTGTGTTGTTTTTGATCACTGTAATGTTTTTTATCTGAGGGGGAGAATTTGGGTCACATGTTTAAAATAAGATCCTCATGTGATGATTTACAGTTTGATTTAGAAACAGGGTGAAGTTTAGGGAACTGATTCTACTCTTAAAGTCTAAACCAGCAGCAAAACACCCGGATCAAATCATACTTGATTTTTATTTCCAATTCCAGTTTTAGCTAGAAACATTTTTATTATGATAAAAATAATGATTTATTATTTCAATAAATTCCAATGTTATGAAAACCCCAAAACTATCACTAATGTTCAGATTGTTACGTTTTAATCTCCGTTCTTTATGTGGCTGATGCCAGAAAGAATTTAAAAAATCAATGCTTTTAAGAGAAGTGTTTGTATTTGTGAAGGTATAATTGCTGTGAAGCATAGGCCTATTAGATTAAACAATAAATCAAATAACTGCATGATTAATTAAAATAATTTTCATAATTTCCAGTTGTACAACAATATTTGAAGAGATGCTCCCCTTAAATAGTGAAAAGCCAACACTTTGGAAAATACTGCAAACGTTTGACAGTGTGTGAAGTAGTTAATTTGCACTAGCTGCCAATTTTGCCTGATTTTCTTGTCTAAGCTGAGTGATTAATATTTTTGAAGTGCAGTTTTAGATATTAAAAATGTTTTCTGGTGTTAAATATTCTCTAGAAATTAAAGTTTTTTCATCTTTGAGTGTGTGCTTGCATTAATATCCCCTTAGTATTATTATTATTATTATTATAGTTGATAATTGTCTCAGAACGACAATATTAGTATTTATGTCACAATAATTTCTGGGATAATTTATCCTCCAGAAAAATGTGCTATCATGACAGGTTAATGACGCACACCTGCAGCCATAGAGTTACCTAAAAAAGGAACATTACATAGTTCTTATCATCACTTTTTATCATTATCACAATAATAATAATTACAGTTTTAATTTATTTCAGTTAACAAAAATGTCTTCTCAATTTCAGTTTTTGTTATTTCTAGGTAACTATGACACAAACAACTGTTAAATACAGAAAATGCCATTTTCTACCATTGTTATGGCGCCCCCTCTAGCGCGGCGCCCCTTTGCGTCGCATACAGAGCACACATACTCTTGCGCCATGGTCACACAGATATTGTATTAAAATATGGCCAACTCCCAGCTCCAGTATTAAATACATCTGTAATCAGTAAAATAACCAGTTAGAGATGAAGAAGAACAAAAAAAACCGTTATAAATGCCACATTCATCACGATTTCCATGTAAAAATGAATCACATGTACAGACAGACGCGAGGCGACCTGAAACCGAAACCCGATCCAGGTGGCGTTTTCAGAGAGCAGCGGGGCTCTGTGCGGTGGCAGCAGGATGGAAACAGCGCTCACTGCGGGAGGGACGCCTCACAAACCAACCGCCATGTGTCAGATGTTCCATCAAAAGAGGCTCCAGTCAACCGCACGTTTACAGACGCACAACGCGCTGAGTGAAAACGTGACCGGATTTAAAGGTCGCGGTGACGTGGAGGACACCGAGGCTGAAAACCTCAGAACCAGGCGCGATAGGTTACTTTCTGACGTAATATCCACATCATTTTATTAGTTTTATTTTGTTGTACCGTTTTGATTGGTTTCTAAGAGTGTGTTTGCTAGTTTTTATTAGTTACAGACACGTACGCCATTGTTTACGTTCGGAAATTTCGCGCATGCGCACAGTGATGCAGTCTGTCGCGGTAGAATAATTCCGTTAACAAAATGAAACCCGGAGATTTCGTATTATTAATTTTAATTTAGTGCAACAGCAATGGGAAAAATAACGCAGAAAAACCTCTTAAGAACAACTTAAACCCACTCATATTATTTTTCTCTCCTCAACGCCACGGCTTGACAAATTCAAGCTACCATAACTAGCTAGCATGTCTAGCTAGATATCATGGATAGCATATAGTCCCTCACTATTTTTTTAATTAAAACTTTTCTCTGACTTATGAAATGTGCTGCCTTTGGGCCTTATTATCCTGTTGTATTGTATTGGAAATATTAGTTTAATTATGCTAGTTTTAATGATGTTTAACTTTAGAGCAGGTTAAAATATTAGATTGATCATGATTGTTTTGAGTCGGCCTCAATTTAGGTGACTCATGATTTAATCAATATATAATTTAATCAGTAGAACAGTTTTCTTAGATATAATGATCACAGTTTGACTAAAATTAGTTTATGCTGTAGAGGTTTTTTTTATATTAGATCACATTCTTAAAAAGTATAAGTCATATATTTAAAAAAAATCTTAGTTCATTAAAACCAAAGAAGTAGAAAACTAATCAGAAAATATTGAGTGTAATAGAGGTTTTAGTAGTGAAGCTGTTCATGTCTGTTTTATATGACTTTGAAGATGTGATATGAAACGTGTGTTAATTTTTTCAATCAAAATCAGCTGTTTGATGCCCTGGGTCAGAGGTCAGGAGAGCTCTGTGCGGTTCAGGAACCAGTTTGGAAGGATGTTAACACAGATAGCTGATAAACTTCAGTCCTACTTTCTTTGAACAAACATTTTTCTGTATGAAATGAACACATCTATTGTCCATACCCTGGGAAAGTATGCAGGGAAGAAAGCTTGGACAGTGGACAGATTCATCCCTTGGCCTTGGTAACATCTGCATGGTCTCTGGCGTACAAACAGCAACACAACATTACGGGCTGTTTGAGTCCCACCTCTAAACGGGACGTCAGAACACATCAGACAGTAGAAACACACCTTGATATAAAAGTAATTGAGCTAAAACAGCTGGTCAGATCGAACTGTTTTTCCTGTCCACAACAGCGTCTATATTACATTTTTTTCTCAGGTAATTGATAAACACATAAACAAAAGACATTACATCTATAATTTCAGTATGTTTTGGTGGCATAAACGCACAAAACCAGTTACTTAGTTTTTTTCCCCTTAATAATCAGATGATGCTTTTATTTCAATTTCTGTTTCTGTTATTTTGTTAGTTTTATTTAACTAACAAAATAAATAAAACTTAAATAAAACACAAATAGCTGTTAAACAGAAAATGCTAACTACTAGAATTAATTTTCTACCACTGTTATGGCGCCCCCTATCGCACGGCGCTCCTACAGAGAGATACACACAAAAACATCCATTTTATTCTGCAGAATACTAAAGAATATTATTTATGTTCTAAAAAAATGACCCAAATATTGGGAAATGTGTCAGATGTCCTGGAAACCTGACAATTTGAACTGCAAACCACAAACTCAAATACGCTTTAAATCAAGCAGAAAACATCTGCTCACGTCTCACTTCTTCATTCCCTTCATAAAAGAGGAACAAAATGTCCTGGAGGTTTAATTTAAAGCAACGTGTGGAAACTGCATGCCTCAATGTTATTTTGCTTGATAAAAATCAGTGTTCAAATGCGCTGTAAACAGATTTGTGGTGCTGATTGTATCAGATAAAGAAACAGAGGTTAAAAACCAGATCCAACAGCCAAGTGACAGAAAACTGACTCACTACAACTTGCATCAGTGAAAATTAGAGTTTTTAAAGGAAATTAAATGGTAAACCAATTAAAGGGACAGCTGAAGTTATGTTACACTAATAATAATAATAATAATAATATAGGAACATATTGCCAGCTGTTGCATGTGTTTAAAGGCTGCACACAAAGCAACAAGCATAGAGGAGGACCACGACTGAATGCCAGCAGAAGAAAAGGGGATTCTGGGTCCAAATGGACGTAATAACATGCAGCAGAGCATTCTGGGATTTGTAGTGGTTGTGGTGCATGAGCTGTAAATTAACCACAATAAAAAATCTGCAGAATGTGGCAATTTTTTAACCGATTAATCATCAGAATAACTGATTAATCGTCAGAATAAATTGATAGGTTAATCGACACCTAATATAATTGTTAGCTGTAGCTTCATTTGAACTTTTAAAATAGGCAGCATTCAGGTATTCACAAATTTCAGCTGTTTGTGTTTTTCGGTGGTTGTCGTCCTTAATCCCGACCGATCCCGGGTTCAGTGTAGACATAAAAATGTTTGTTTGGCTAAATTTTCTGCACTTTTGAACCATTAAGGGAAAAATAAAGGGACACAAACACTACAAACCCAAAGACCCTTCAGCTTCTTTAGGGAAATCCGGTAAGGGTGCAATGAACACAGATGGAAGGACATGCAAAAACAACATGCAAATAATGAGAGATGAACGTACATCTTTGTTTTTTATTTAAAATGTGCCACAAAAGTGAAAGACTGAAGGCAGAAAAAGCACAAATCAGCAACTTTCAACAGCATATAAATAAACAGCTCCCAAAGTGCTGCCGTTTAAAGCTATAAATATATTAAAAATGTGAAAATATCAGGAAAATCTTATCAAAATAAGAATAAATTTGCACAGATTTAACAGTTTTGTCATTTTAAAATACTTTCAGAAGGTTAGGATAGGTCTATGGTCTATACAAAACATGTTGATTACAATTTTTTGCACAAAATTGTTCTTAGATGATAAGATTTTAGCTGTTTTAGGGAATCTTGTCACTTTAAAATCCAAATAAGCTGCTGTTGGCCTCTGACTCTGACTCTAACTCAGTGTTTACTTTTGGACTAGAAAATATCTGCAAACAGATCCACAATTATACTGCCACGCATCTTTGAAAAGCAGAAGTAGAGCCTCCTGCACAACCAACAAGAATGCAGCAAGTGGTTTCTGGTTGGTGAGTCAACAACAAAACACTTTTCTTTTCCAGAAGCACATTGTACGGCGGTAATAAAACCAGCTAACCAAATGCTGGAGCGCGTCTTGGGTTGCTAGGTAACGGGCGAGGCTTCCCTGTGGTTGCTAGGTAATGGGCAGTGCCAGCTGATTTGTAATGTAACATTCCAGAGAGTTTTGAAACTGCTCACTTTCCAGACACCAAAAAACAGAAACTTATTGACAAAAAAAAGTCTTAGTGTTTTGTTTGTTTGTTTGTTTTAATGCTTGGGCTGATTTTAGAAACAGTATAAATGGAAGTATAAAATTGTGCACAATGTAAATGTTGAATTATACATTCCCTTTAAATCTCTAAAAGAGACGCAGATGTTCCCAGAGTGATTGTACTCTTGAATCAGCAATGGTTTCCTTCACATGCAGCAAACATCTTGATGCTAATATTACGGCTAAAAGATCAGTTAATGAAGAACTTTAAGCTTTAAGAGCTTTAAAGTATCAGAATCGACTTTATTGGCCACATTAACAAGGAATTTGACTTCAGTGCCACTTTCTCTCAACGTACGGATGTTTTTAAGATAAATATCTAAACATTTATGGGACAACATTTTTCTATTTTCGTAAAAATATTTGAATATGCAGCATTTCTTTCAAAAGATTACGACCAGATTGAATTTGTGCAAATATGGGAGGTAAAACCAGCTGACCAGACGTGTTGGTGCTCCTTCTTGGGTTGCTAGGCGACAGGTGGGCGGAACTCTGACAGGGTTGCTAGGCAACAGGCTGGGCACAGCTGGGAATAACGAAGGAATGCAAAGCTGGTTTTACGGTTAGGAAGGGATATAAAGTTCCAAACCACTTCCTTAATGAACTGCTCAATGTTTCCTTACAGGAATAATCTGCAACATTATTATTGTTGTTTTTACTTTAACCACAACAGCGTCAGTAAAGCCGGAGAGGCAGGGGATTTATTTTGTGGGCAACTCTGGCACAAAGCGCGACTCGAAGTGTCTGAGCTGGTTCTTCTTCATTTCACAGGAGCTCAGACGTTTGCGAGGTTTCTCACAGAAAGAGGAAATCTGTCCGTTTGTGAAAAAGCAGCAGACAGCAGTGGAAACTCCCTCAGAAACATCGGGGGGAGTTTAGAACAATGATGAGGAAAAATGACAGCAAAAGAATAAGCTCTTAATTCGGCGTTTGGTTCTGTTTCTGTGGAACCACGATGCGTGTAAGTTCGAGGTGAAATGTCACTCAGTTTTTTAGTTGATGCTCTGAGAGGAAATAAGTCAGCACTGAGAAGTTTCCTGTAGCAAAGACAAAATGTTGGGGAAGAAACAAACTTCCATCTGTGGCGGTCAGTTTTATTTTAACGAGACAGAAAATATCATTAAACACACAAATCCTGTAATTTCCTGCAGATGTGCAAAATAAACTCCCCAAGGCAGACTATGCAACTTTACAAAACCTGACTGAGGAATATTTCAGTTAACAAAAAAACAGATTTTAATGACACATTTTCTCCTTTTCTTCGACGTGAGATCACTTCATGACATACAGCTGGTGTGAATTTTAAAATATGTTATAATATTCTGAATTCATAGTAATTTAAAGTGAACAATATCTAAGAATAGATGCAGCAACAAACCATGACAGATCCTCTACCGTGTTTAAGTTACATAAAGAGAACAGTGTTGCAACCAATAAGTATTTTAGTAACTGATTAATTGATTATTCTGATGATTAATTGGATAAAGAAATGGCAAATTATTCAAAATTTTCATACAATACTAGAGATGCATTAAAAGAAGCAAATAAACAAAAAATTCAATTCCTTTATCAATTAAGAAAATAAAAATTTTATTGCCTAAAATGCAGGAACACAGCATTCCTTTTTTAAAATTTGAACTGGGTGAAGCTAAAACATATTTATACAGGAAGGCTTTTTTTATATTAAGTGGAAAATGTATGAATCTTTGTGCAGTTTTTAAAACTCTGAACATGTTGGGATTTTTCAGTAAATATATATTTTTTAATCGGAATATTTCATTTAACAATTAATTGATTACTAAATTAATTGACGATTATTTCAATAAACGATTAATCCCGATTCATCGTTTCCGCCATAAGACAGAATTTTTGTTTTTTAATTCTGAAATTTCTTTCTCCTGCGGAAGAGGACTGGAGATACAGGGGGGAAAAAAATGAATTATTACCTTATTCTAAGAATTATCACTTTTTTTTCCTCAGAATTTTAACTTTTTTTAAGTCAAATTCTAACTTTTTTTTTAGCAGAATTCAAATCTTTTCCACCTCAGTATTCTGACGTTTGGTAGAAAATGACCTTTTATTGCAGAACTTTGACTTTTGTTCCTCAGAATTCAGATTCCCCCCCCCCCATAATTCTGACTTTTTCACTGAATTTTAAAAAATTTTTCTCAGAATTTTGACTTTAATCTTCTGAGATCAAAACTCAGAATTCCTGATTGGCTCTAATTGTCTTCCATATTTTCGGCATTCTTGTTTTCAAGACAGAACGGTACTCCGGTCTGTTTTGGATATATACTGCTCAAAAAAATAAAGGGAACACTTAAACAACACAATATAACTCCAAGTAAATCAAACTTCTGTGAAATCAAAC
>CAEGAG010185013.1:0-11487 GCA_903067065.1 Brachyrhaphis terrabensis
CCAGACGTTGCTGTAACTTTCTAAAAGTAGTTGGATCAGTTCTTTGTGTTCTCTGGAAGGCATTTCAAAGGTTTTTGTTGGACTTTGGCTGCTTTTGCACATTTCCTTGGATAAATCTTTTGTCATCCATCAAAAAAAGGACAAAACAATAAGTGTAAGGCATGATAAGCCAATCATGCAGCAGCAAGTTGGTTAATGACTGAAGACGTCTGGCTGAAGTTCACCTTTAACATCAAAACAAAAAACTGGAAATTAACTTTAAACATTGTGTTTGTGTACAACATGCTGGTCTGAGCGTTTCAGAAGCTGCTGATCTTCTGGAACTGCAAAAAGTAGAAACTATCCAGTGAGCAGCAGCTTTGTAGACATCAGAAGAGAATAGGCAGACGACTAATTTGAGAGGATGAAAGCTAACAGTAGCTCAAATAACCACTTGTTTCCACCAAGGTGTGAGGAATACAATCAGAACACAATGAAATTTGAAGATGATGAGCCACAGATAGACCAGATCATTTACCACTTTCCTCTGCTACAGACCGCTAACTGAGGCTGAAATTCACACAAATCACAGCGAAAATGTTGCAATATTCAGACGGCAGGGTCAGAGTTTGATGTTTCCTTTCATTGTGGTTGGTTTATGATGGTCATCCTCCCATTTCTGGTGTCTTCCTCTAGTAGGATTATGTGCCATGTCACAAACTCAAATCATCTCACAGTTCAGCAAATAAATGTGTTTTAAGAAAACTATTCAACTCAGAAAAAGAAGAAGTCTCCCTGACAGGCAAGGGCAAATCATTCCACGACTTCGGCGCGAGCATAGCCCAATCTCCAACTTTCTGTTTGGATTTACTTACATTAGGAATCTGCTAGTTGCTGATAAAGCTGCGGTCTACACAGAGCACTCCTCCAGACTAGCAGCAGCAGCAATTAGCAAACAGCTGGTGGAACTGCAAGTGTGCTGAGCTCGTCATACTAACTACTTCTCAGTCTGATGCTCCTAAGAATGGCTATAAACGGCATCAATAGAGTAGCATTGTTGTGATGACGTGCTGAAGGCAGAGTGTCAGGAAGAGCAGGAACTTCTTAAAGAGACAGAAGCCCATATCAAGGTGCAAAATAGCAAAATTATGTGTATATCTCTATTGGTCAACACTGACCTGTCTGTTCTGTCTTAGAGTTAAATAAAAAATATATATAATTTTGATAGCCCTAATCTTGGGTAATGCATTAAAAAACGTTAATATCTAGATATTAGGAACCTTTTATGGTGATTAATTCTGATGAAAATCTTTAAACATCCAGAGTCCAAACAAAAACTTTGATTCAGAAAGCAAAGAGAAAATGTTGATCGAGACTCCTTTAAAATGTTGCATGAAAATCTATAAACATGAGGATGATTTCAGGCTTCCGTGCAGTACTTTATGAAATTTAATTAACCAAAATGCAGTGAAAGATTAACTTATTCGGGATGTTTTGACGTCAGGAGTTTCTCTGATTTCTTGCGGCGCAGCAACCCACAGCCCAATCAGATCTGTGGATTACTGTGCTCATGATAAGTGGGTTTTGAGAGCTAATACAAATCCCCTTGTTTATAAACACCACAACATTCACTAAGTCGATTTAAGTCGATTATGGGCTAATGGCATTTGCGGATGGGAGACTAACTGCACACACAAGCACACATACAGTTTATTAACGTCATTAATTGTGCTCAGCATATTTTGAGGGACTGACATTTATAATGTTCCACGGAGAATTAAAGGCCAACAAGGAAATTAAAGCTACATTAGGCCTTAAATGTGAAATCCAATGAAACTTTCAGGCAAATTAGAGCTTTTAAGTCATGCACGAAGCATCTCTTAATTGCTCCGGTTTGGAATGAGTGTGAAAGAATCCCTGAAAAACACTTAGTGGACATTTATCTTTCTGAACCTATTAGCTGCTACATATTTAGTTAGATTTGGCTGCACAATCAGAGGCCACGCCCTCCAGGGGCTGAAATAAAAGTTTGGGTAACATTGGGTGCTCCAAATCCTGGGAGGTAGTGAGGAGTTTTTTTTCTCTCCTCCAAACCCTTTCACAGCACATATTTTTACATCATGCAGCCCTCTCTGCTCTCCATTCGTCCGTTTCTGGCTCTCTGGAGGCTCAAAGCCTCATGCATGGTGAAGTACCGAGAGATTTATAAAAATAGAAGAGCAAAAAGGAAAAAAACAACTGAGGTAGATACAGATATATTGCACAGCTTGAGGAGGTCGAAGCGACTCGGAACGCAACAGAAATTCCCCTTTTTATGGTCGTCTTTGCTCCATTTCTGCTCTCTAACTTCTGATGTGCAAAACTGAAAATTTCTCTAATATCCACATGTTTGAAGATCATTGCAAATTCCTCAAAACACAAGAGGAATTTTATTTTCTGAAGTAAAAGTAAAATGATGAATTCATTCAGGAAAAAAAAATGTTTAGACAAGTAGCAGGTTGGTTAGTTTATCCTTACAAATTAAAGTCAGATGCTGTTCGGGCAAATTTTTGCAGCTGTGCGCTCACATAAACACGGATCCCTGCACCTTCATGCAGTACAGTGTGTAAGATGAGATTTTATTGATCTCAAGAGGGGAAATTCTTACTGCTGCAGCAGAACAACGAACACAGCACAGCGGCAGCTAAAGATAAGGGAGAAAAGAAAAGATAAAATCGGAATTAAAAGTTTTATATAACAACCAAGAGCAGTACAGAGGATAGAAAACTGCCGGAAGGAAAAAGGATTTTCAGTGATGTTTCAGATGTGCTGGAAAACTGAAACAGATAACCCCAGATTTGCAGAAGTGTTCAGACAGTGATAAGTTGGAGTCAGTTTATATGAAATCTGATAGCAGGGTTAAAAAATGATGAATGTAGAAAACTACAAGTCTTTGAAAAGTTGCTATAAAATTAAATTATCATGCATGTATAATACGTTTGGGTGAAATTTGAGAGTTCTATGGCAATTGTTTAAACTGAGAGCTTATTTAGCTTGAATTAAACTTACTATTGCATTTAAATTTAACAGAACAAACGTTAGCATTTTACAAAATTGCAACGACATACTACAGTGTAGTTTACTGTAATTGTATGTGACAAACCAACACAAAGTAGTGAACAGAAAATGATTCACGGTTCAAGAATTACGTATTTCCACAGCAGGATGCTGCCACTGTCAAGTGTAACTATGGTTATGGTGTGTTAAGGGTGCAGAGCGCATAGCGTTTTGCATGTCGCTCATGAATTAAACTTCTCATACGTCTGTCGAGCCTCCTACATTGCTTAAAATACCGCAAACTGTAAGTTAAAATGATTTTATTGCTAAACAGAAGCTAAATTAAGAACTTACAATGGATGTAATCACGGTATTTAGTATGAAAGATGTCAAGCATCACATTGGAAAAACTTCTCTGCTACCAGGCGGACTGAGTTATGCGTATTAAGCCTATTTTTTGTTATGTGTAGAATATGCATCAACCAGCATTAGTGGCGTAAACACCTAATGTAGCTGCATTAGAGCTAAAAGCGCTAATTTTGTGCCTGTAGTTGAACTTATGGCTTTCATCTTCACACTCCATAAAAAGCAGGTTTGCAGTTGCGTAGTTGTTCTATGAACTCATTGTACCTGAGCAGTGGATTTGTGCAGCTCCTCCAGATATCGTCATAGCTTCTCTGATTAATGTTCTAATAGCTTCGCCAGTCAGTTAGATGGTAGGTTTGGAGCTGTGCCATTCTCCTTACATTTTTAGATGATATACTGAATGTCAGGGATACTATTTCAACTTCCCCACAACTTCACCCCTGATTTATCTGCTGTGTTCCTTAATGATGTTGTTTATTCCCTAACAAACCTCTGAGGCCTCACAGAAAAGCTGGATTTATACTGAGGTTCAATTTCACATAGGAGGAATCTATTTACTAATTAAGTCCTCTGAAGGCAAATAGTTGCATTAGATCAGGGATGTCACACTCCAGTCTCCGAGGTGCCAGTGTCCTGCAACTCTTAGATGCATCCCTGATCCAACACACCTGAGTCAAATTGTTAAATGACCTCCTTGTTATGCTCTCGGGGTCTATAGAGTCCTGCTAATGACCTGAATATTTGATTCAGGTGTGCTGAAGGAAAAATTTGCAGGACACTGACCCTTGAGAAACAAATAAGGATCATCATAATTCAGAGAAACCCTGACCCTCCAATCAGATAGTTTATCCAACAGAAAAGATCAATTGCGACAACAGTTATGAAGAAAATATGAGATAAAGCGGCGTGAGAACAAAGCGAGGTGAGAATGAAAGGGAAAGAAAGATCAAATGAAATGAATTGGACAGGTTGTGATCCATCTCTTAGGGTCACATCGATCAGCGAGTGAAGGGATCCCTTACATCCAACTCTGTGTGCACGCCCATCAGAAAGCTTCAACGCTGCACTCTCGGGCTGCAAATGAGATCTGAGAACAATATACGAAGGAGGGAGAGAGATGCAGAGGTGCAAAATGAAACAAAAAAAGTCTGCAGGAGTGGGGAAGAGGTAAGGGAGAAAAATGACTGTACAGGATAATCAAGTGATGAAGCAGATGGGGAGAGGAAGTAGATAAATGAAAGGGGAAGTGAGAAAGTATCGCAGGCAGGGCGCAGAAGGGAATACAGCAAGAACCTGATGTGGTGCAAGAAGTCGTGCGAGCGCACATCGACTAAAAGTAGGTGCAAGAGGCGGCAAGGAGATGTGGAGGTCAGCAGCCGAGTCAGCAAGCGACACAGAGACAAGACAAAAAGATGGAGGAGGAAGAGGTGGTGGGAAAAGATGGTGAGGAAGAGCTGTGACTGATAACATTGTCGTATTCAGGTTGCCTCAAGGGCAGACACGAGTGAGGAAAAGGAAAAAGGGATGAGACAAAGAAATGAAAAAGTGGAAATTTACAGAGGAGCCAGGGGCGGAAACGGTTCTAAGATGGAAGGTGAGTAAGGATGAAGAGACAGGTGAAAGGAACTGCAGGTAGATGGAGGGAAGGGAAGGAAACGATCCATGGCTGCACACTAATAGAGTCGGAGAGGTATAGAGGTTAAAACCATGCGCGGGCATGCCCGGGGCAGATGGATGAGAGGGCTTTCACAAGGAGGCAGAAATTAGAGACAGTATGGATAAATGTACAGCAGAAAGGTTTCTATATGAGTGATAGGAAAATGGAGACACGACTTGACCCCACAGTAATGAAAAAACTCCTGATGGAGCATTTCAGGGACGACTATCAACCTGACTCGATCTCATTTATCCACGTCACTTGTTACATGATTCTTAGATTCTTTGCAGAACCACTTCAACCACAGCCATTTGAAGTACGTCTCCACCTGTTTTGCACATCTAAAGACAAAGCTTTACCCATTTTTTGTTGTAATTTTACTCAGTCTTACCCAGACGAGATGGAGAGTGAAGCGTAATTTGAAGTTTTGTATTGCTTTTCGGCTGGTTTTATGTTCCTTTACCAGCTTGAAGACGACAGTCTTCATCAACCTAGCTTTTCTTATTTTATTTTTTTCCACAAGTGCTCCATTTTTAACTTCATCCATTTTTCCATGAACTCTGATCAGTTAACCCCGGTCCTACATAAGGAAAGCATCCCCACAGCATGATGTTGCTACCACCAAGCATTGCCAAGTTTACATTAAGGATCTGCTTAGTGTTTTGGAATTAATTTTTAAACTTAAACTTTCGTCCACGATTATGGTGTCCCCTTCGTTGCCGGTGGCTAACTTTAGGTAAGACTGGATCTCTGCTTCCACAGAGTTTCTATTGGCCTCCTGCATACTTCTCTGATTACACTTCCCTAGACTCTCAGCTAAGGGAACGACCTCGTGACGCTTTCTGGTCACTTTGACCATTAAACAGTCCCTCCATGATTTTGCAAATACTTGTATGCTTTTTTTGCAATCAAAATACCTGATTTTGTGATGCTATTTAAAAAAACAAATTGCAAGGAATTCCTCATCGAATCCTTTTAAAATCTATATGTTTTTATATAAAAAGGTGAGAAAAGAAGAACAAGCAGAAAATCAGACACAAACATTACTATTCTCCAAAGAAATAGAATATATATTTGTGTTACTTGCAGTATCACAGACTGAAGGTGGGTGTTAGTCTCTCAAACCCAATGGTTTTTTGCAGAAAATCTGCAACAAATTCACAATTATGCAATACTGCAAAAACAATGCAGGGATCTTTTGATTTTGTGTAAATTTCTGGAATTGCAAAAAAACTTAAGGTACTGAATAGAGTTTTCTAACAAACTTCTGAGGCTGTCACACACATGTTGTGTTTAATCTGTGAATTAATTACAGTCAGATGGACTCTTTTCCAATCAAAATAATTTCAAAATAGTCATTTATTAGAGGTATCAGATTAAAGCGGCCCAAATATGTACATATTCCATGCTTCTCATGTTTTTACTTCTTAAAAAATTTTTTAATCTTATTTATTGCCACAATTCTAATTTTTTGTGTGTTGGTCTTTCACATAAAATGTCAATAAAACCATTTAAAGTTTGCTTAATGTGACAAAATAAGACATTTAAAAAAATACGTGCATATATAAATAACACATTTCTGTTTGAATCTAACATCGGCTGCCCACAGGACCAGCTGTCACTGCAGGCATTCATAACTTTGTCCCACGCACACATCCCCACCGTCTCCTGCTGCAGGCGTTTCCTTCCCCTCCTAAAAGACTAATGTCACTAAGCATAAGGAAATGACTGTTGCCCTAAAAACCTTACACACTTCTTGGTATTCTGTACAGTTTCCAAGAATACAAGAGACACTAAATCTTTTAGAGCCAACTAGTGAAAAGCAAAAAGAGCCACGCGTTGTCACACACTTGAGTCAGTGAACCATTCATGTTCTGCTCAGCGGATATAAACAGAGCTTTTTAACGACTACAATCAAGCTAGAATCCATTTTTTATCCCTCAGTAACTAATGTCCCAGTGGTTAGAAGTTCTGCTGAAATATTCTGTTTCAAAGGGAAACGCATCCCATTAGCAGGACTATTCATGATCGCTCAAATTAATGGAATCTATTCCCATCACTACACTGCAGCAATGCTTGCTTTTATTCGCTCACTCTGCTTTAAGTGAGAACATTTAAGAGTGTGAGATAAAATTTATAATCGTTTCCGGCAGAGAGCGTCTTATCACTTTCTTCCTCTTATCTCATTATAAGACGAGTCCAAAAATGGGACGGTTTTATACAGAGCTCACATTTGGAGAACAGAACGAAGCATGGGAAGCATGTGGAGTGGGGTGGAGACTTTCGCAGCAGCACCGCCTTGGTATCAAAGATGGATTGTAAACCCACATAGCTTCACATGGGTAGAGCAAAGCTTTGGAAACTATTAAGTAGCAATTTGCGTCAGCCTGTAACAGTCAGGATGATGCATGGCTCAGCCTGGTCGTTACTCAAAGTCTCAAAGCTTGCATGTATTATACTGTACATCAATATGTAATCACCAAGGTCTACGTTGCGTGCAGCACCACCCTAGAGACACGCCATCCTTCTCCAGAGAAACCTCTTTGTCTTTCCGACTCGAAAATGTCATCCCCACTTTCACCAGAAGTGAGACTGTTACTGTCAACCACTGTCAAACTCTCTGTATCTAGGTTACAGTTGCTATAACAACTGTTGTGCATGCCAATGAGTTTCAGTGAGTCATTCTTGTACCTTATCAAAGCCACAAAACGTGTGTTTACGGGCAGATTTTCGGCACGTCTCAGATGTACAACAGGGTTCTTTGTGTTGGTTTTACAGCGTCGCCCCATACAGAGACCTACAGTGTGACGTGATTCAGCTGACAGGCCCACTGTTTTGAGATAAAGTGCCTTTTCCAATCCCTTCTTGAAAATTTCTCTGAGCTGAATGACCATTTTTCAGCCTTCTGTGGGGTTACATTCAGCCACAAAGGCTGTGTTCACTCACACACTCTCTCAGGAGATCTACAAAACAGGTGTTTTTGTATTTTGAACAGTACTGGAGTGCTTCATAATCATGTGTCAAGTATCCTCAGTTTTGTGTCTAAATTAACACCAGCAGGATACACAGGAAAGCACGCCTAAATTGGATGAGATAGACTGCATAATTTTGTTATTTTTGGCTAACAACAATTTAATTACCATATCTCGTCTTCAAAAACTTCTTGGGGGAACAAATCTGCATTCAACCAATAAACATTTTCACTGAGGAGGATAAATTTACATGCATGGATCATTGCAATAACAACAACTTAAATCATTATAATAAAATCAGATTCTTAGTAGTATAGGGTAGTTTTTACATGTAGCATGTCGCAATAAATAATTCAGAGAAATTCTAAATTCTGCATACAGATATCTTCAACATGTTTATTATTTTGACTAAACATTCATTTTAACCTTTTCAGCCAATATAAATAAGTCATTTCAGATAAACTGGCAGCTAAACTGTGTAGATGTTTAAGAAACTCCACTTCACCAATATTTAGTGAAAGCCATGTTCAGCTATTTTAAAGTAATGACTTAAAGATGAAAGACTGATTTTCTAAATTTCCATTTGAAAAAACAAGCACGCCTCCTGATTTTGGCATCTAATCTATGAAAGTAAGAATTTCTGAACAGCAGCATTTTCTGTGGTGGTCTTCATGTTGACACTAATATTAGCAAAAGTATGCACATTTTAGGTGTTTTCTTGCCATATGTTTGACATTAGCGTGCTAAAATCTGGCTTTAGTGTGATAGTCAGCTCAGGCAGTAGAGGTACATAAGAGGGATTTATTTAAATAATATTATAGATGTGAAGTTTGTCAAAATGTTTTTATTCTTTGAATTTATTTTGTTAGTCAACAAGTTGCTTCTCCAGACTTTTGTTGGGTGTATTAAGTTTTGCTACGCTGCTCCTGGCAGTTGGTGGTTACCATAGTAACCGGTAACTGACAGCTCCTCCCCCTTTTTCTGCTGCCGTAGGTAACTGTGGGGCAGAAGCTTCTGGACTAAAGTTAACCACCACCATCTTGATTTCCTCTTTTGTTAGAATAAATACAATGAACCTGAGTATGTCTGTCATGAAGTCAATCGACTGGATCAGAGACAAACATAGATCAGTTATATATAGAGAGTTTTACCTTAACAGGGTACAAAAATTTAAATCACTGCCTAGCGGACTATATAGCAAGTGGTATGTAATGTGAACATGCAGTTTGAAAATGACGCATGCCTTCAAGTACACAATTTACAGCAATCATTGTAGTACCATTTGAAAATATGGGATATTTCTGCTACTGTGTGAAGAACTAAGTGGATACAACTTTAGAGTGGCAATTACAGTAGCATGTAAATATGCAACACAAGTCTTCTTTCCAGTCCTGTTGAGTCAGAGTAAGTAGAAGAAAGCAATCCAGGCAAAGAGACGCTCTAAACTCAATATAAAACTTGCCGAATGTATAAAATGTGAGGGAAAATATGTCAAAACGACAGTACGTCTTTCTTTATTATCTTGTGAAACAAAATCATTTATGATTATATGTGCATTTTAAAAGGACAAACGATAAAAAAAAAGCACTGAATATAATATGTCATAAAAGCACATTTAAGAGTTACAGAAAAAAATCAATGTGGTCCTAAAATTTCTCTTTTTTCTGCTCTTCTGTTTCTGCAGGTCTGTGGAAAGCCAGGCGATCTACCATGCTTGTCCCCCCACCCCTCCATCCCTGCAGACAATTGCACCTGCCCCGCAAACAACTCCACCCAAAACAAAAAGCAGAGGGATCAACACTTCCCTCTCTATTCCCTTCATCCATCCTCTCCCTCTCATTTCTCCCCCCTCTATTCATCTCATCACTGTCCTCCTCATTCCACCTCCTCCACTGTGCCTGCCCCAGGACTTCTACCAAACGAACCCTTCCAGAATCCGTCACTTTCCCGGTGTTTCACTGGCTGACGCTGGTCACATGCTGCCTGCTGCCGTCTCTGATTGGAGCAGGGGAGACGTGGGGCGTTGTTTCGGCCTGCCCGTTCCACTGTGTGTGTCGAAACTTATCGGAATCGCTCAGCACGCTCTGCGCCGATAAGGGCCTGCTCTTCGTACCGCCGCATGTCGACCGGCGAACGGTGGAGCTGCGACTCGCAGACAACTTTATCACAGAGGTGGGCGGGAATGACTTTGTCAACATGACCGGACTGGTTGATCTGACACTGTCGAGGAACACAATCCACCTGATTCGACCTATGGCCTTTGCTGACCTGGAAAGTCTGCGCTCCTTGCACCTGGATGGTAAGCCATGATCATTTTTCCAAGTTCTCCAGTATAGAATATTAATTTAGTACCTTTTTACAGGAAAACTATTCTGGCATTGTGTTATTTAGGTAACCGCTTAACAACGATTGGACCTAAGGACCTTGCAGGTTTGACTAACCTGCAACACCTGATTGTCAACAACAACCAGCTGGTGAAAGTCTCCGTCGAGGCTTTTGATGACTTCCTACTCACTCTAGAGGACCTCGACATGTCCTACAATAATCTTCGGAGGTAAGTTTGTTTCTTTTGTCAATCAAAATATATTCTCTAACATCAGACTTGTTAATAGTTGTCTCTTCCCAGAAATACTCATGCTACTGATAACACCATCTAAACTAAGATAGATTTCACCTTCCACATACAAGAACTTCTTTCCTTAAACTTACTGTCTTAAAATGACCTTGATGTCGTCTAATTTCTTATGCCTTAGTCTCTAAAATATAATTTCTAACTTAGAGTGTCATGCACAAAACAAATTCAGTGCTTGTCGATATGTGGCAAAGTTCTCTTTATGAATTATCTTGTTCAAGCTTTTGAAATAACCCATAAAGTACAACTTTAAATAAGATTTACGTGTTAAACTCTGCTTAATGAATAGAATGATTAGACTTTTGAAAACTTTAAAGAAATGTCAGCTTCAACTATGAAATGGTTTTATCTACAAAGTCTGACATTTTTAACAAAAGCTCATATTTGTTTAAGTCATGTCTTCTGATTCATTCCCTTAATGCTCCACTTCCTGGGATTCTGAGGTAGAAACACAAATGCAACCAAGACCAGGAAAACATTTTACTGGACCAGTTTATTGCACAGCCAGACCAAATATTCAATATCGAGTCGCCATGAAGGTTTTCCATTGTTTCAGATAGTTTATGACGGAACAGACTGAAGTGCTGGTAAAGCAGAAAAGCCAAACATTTCTCCTACTAAGAATATTTATGGATGTAATGGAACCTCTGGAGCTAAAACAAGTGGTTCAAAGACAGTAAATGGCTCCATCTGACCCAGAGTGGGCACTTTTTTCCTACACCACAGTTCGCCGAAAGATTGAAGGTGGTTCCCAAACCTTGTCATGTTCCCGGCTCTCAGCAATGTGTGGTATCTAAACTCTAGGGAACAAAACTCCTTTTATAAACTCCTAAGAAACCAATAAG
>CAEGAG010185032.1:0-10841 GCA_903067065.1 Brachyrhaphis terrabensis
CTCCCACTCACATGTGTTAGACCTGTCATGTGGGCAGGGGATCGGTAGAGCAACAGGACGGAGACCGGAAGTGGGGGAGAGTTCAGTGTGGGGTTAGCCGTGAAGCTATCGATTGACTGTAGTAGTTTGTTAGAGGCGTGAGCTGTAGCCTCAGGAATAACATCTCGTGTTTTTTCTAATAAAGCCTGTTTGGCGGGACTTCAGCTGCGTTGTTGGCGTCATTACATTGGTGTCAGAAGTAAACCATTACGAGTGGAACCGAGTGAGTGCTGTTAGCTTGTTGTTTCCGCCGGCTACACCAGCGTCATGGATGGCGCGTTTCCCCGCTTGAGAGTTAAGTCGGAAAGAGAGGAGGACAGTGAGGCGTGGAGTGCGGAACTTAATAAAATGGCTCGGGCGAAGGCTTCCGTGCGCGGCTCCGCAGCGAGGATGGCTACCGAAGCAGGTCTGGGTGCTGGCGCTAAGTCGCGCCCGTCGACGCCATTGTCCCAGGGAGCGCCGAAAGATCTTGTTAACAAGTATGGCGGCGGCCAGGACTATTGCAAAGATGGTGGCGTCCATAACATCGCTGTTCCGTTGAAGACGCCCAAATACTCCGGTAGGTCAAGCTGGGAGGCGTTCCACGCACAGTTTGAGCTGCTGGCACAGGCTGGAAGATGGACAGTGGAGCATAAAGCCCTGCAGCTAGCTCTCTGCCTACAAGATGACGCGTTGGACTGCCTGTTGCTGCTCGGTTCAGAGGACAGAAAAGACTACGATGCCTTAGTCGTAGCACTAAAGAGGCGGTTTGGACAATGTGTACAGCCCGACATCTTTAAAAATAAACTCAGTAGCAGAAGCAGGTTGCCGGGTGAACCCTTGCGTGTTTTGGCTAATGACATTGAGAGCCTCACACGCAGAGCGTATGCACACATGCAGTCAGGTGTACAGAATGAATTGGCAAAAGATCAGTTCATCAGAGCTCTGTCACCTCCGGAGCTGCGTGTGCAGGTCCAGCTGATGCACCCCCAAACCCTGCAAGATGCTTTGGATTTGGCAGTGGAGAGGGAGTGCTTGGTTGGAGTTGCAGCTGGAGATGACCAGAGAGGACAACCACCGGCATGCAGATCTGCGGAGAGGGCAGAGCTGAACCAGGAGAAGCCTGCTTGGGTCTCAGAGTTGGCAGAAATGGTTCGAGCGGTGTCGATGCTGTCAACGCGGGACTCCTCTGCAGCCCCTGTCCTTTGTTGGGGCTGTGGTCAACCAGGGCATCTCCTCAGACGGTGTCCTAAAGCAGTCAAGAAGCAGGGAAACGATACGAGGTCTGCATGGGGGAGGCACCGCAGGCCCTTGCCGTAGCCTCCACACCTTCATCGCCAGCAGGCTGGTCCCGACAGCGTCGTCAGGGGGCCCTGGCCCAGACACCCCCAGAAACGCACTCAAGCCAAGGCCAAGTGACCGTGGTTGCAATGGTTGGCCGGACCTGTGTTGGGGATTTTTGTTATGTCCCAGTCACAGTGGAGGGGATTCCCTGCACAACCCTGATTGACACTGGTTCCACAGTGACGCTGGTGAGGCCTGATGTGGTGCCAGACTGGACTCAGATTCAGCCCACTACAGTGCAGCTGCGCACAGTCACAGGGGACATGGCACCTATGAAGGGAAGGGGGACAATGACTGTTAATGTAGGTGGCCGATCTATCACCCACCCTGTGTGGGTAGCAGAGGTGCAGGACCTGTGTGCTGATTACAGGCCGCTGAATGGGGTGACAGAAAAAGATTCATATCCACTGCCTAGGGTTGACGAGTCACTGGACCTGGTGTCAGGCTCCAACTGGTTCTCGTCTCTGGATCTTCGCAGCGGTTATTACCAGGTCCCCCTATCAACAAATGCCAGACCAAAGACTGCTTTTTGCACAGGTCGGGGACTTTGGTAGTTTAAAGTGCTCTCATTTGGGCTGTGCAATGCACCTGCCACCTTTTCCAGGCTGATGGACCGGGTGCTGGCGGACATCCCTCGCCAAGAGTGCCTGGTGTATCTGGATGACATACTGGTCCATGGTGCCTCTTTTGCAATGGCTCTGGGCTCACTCCGTCGGGTGCTGGAGAGAATTAGAGCAGCGGGGCTGAGACTCCACCCAGATAAATGTCATTTCATGCAACAAGAAGTGACATTTCTGGGTCACCGGGTTGGAAGGGAGGGAATCACCACCATGGAGGACAAAGTAAAGATGGTGGCAGAGTGGCCAATCCCCACAACTCAGAGAGATCTTAAAGGTTTCCTGGGCCTGGCTTCTTATTACAGGAGGTTTGTGCGGAGGTTTGCAAGTATAGCAGCCCCCCTGTTCCAACTCCTCCAGAAGAACCGAGACTACGTGTGGACTGAACAGTGCCAGGGAGCATTTGACTGTCTGCGGCAAAGTCTGACTGAGGCCCCAGTGCTCGCTCCTGCTGACCCATCCCTCCCCTTCATTCTTGACACGGATGCAAGTAAAGTGGGGGTCGGCGGTGTCCTTTCCCAGTTGGGGGAAGAAGGTGAGAGAGTGGTGGGGTATTTTAGCAGGGCCTTTAACAAAGCAGAGAGGCGTTACTGCGTCACAAGGCGGGACCTGCTGGCAGTGGTACTTTCTCTGCGTCATTTTAAGTACTACCTGTGTGGCCTGCCTTTCACTATTAGGACTGACCACTCTGCTCTCCAATGACTGGTGTCTTTTAAGGAACCTGAGGGTCAGGTGGCCGGGTGGCTTGAAGAGTTGCAGTCCTACAACTTCTCAGTTGTGCATCGGGCTGGAGCTAAGCACGCTAATGCCGATGCCCTCTCCCGTCGCCCTTGTGCTGCAGGGGGATGCAGTTACTGTGACCGGAGGGAGAGGTTGGAGGAGGAACAGCTGCAACATAACCAGCCAGGATCATGTCGTGGTGACTCAGTAATCTGCAGGGAGCCGCAGGCTGTTGGCACAGACAGCTGGAGGCATCAACAGGAACAAGATCCTAACATCCAGCCTGTGTTGCAGTGGGTGGAGAGACAACTGAAACCACCATGGGAGGAGGTTTCTGTGCTCTCGCTGGCAACTAAAGGATTGTGGTCCAAGTTTGAGGCTCTGGAAGATGGGGTGCTGCAGAGGGCATGGAGAGACCCCACCACGGTTGAGGAGCGATGGCAGATCGTAGTTCCCAAGGGCCTGAAAGACATAGTCCTGCAGGCCATGCATGGAGCATCTGGGTCCGGACATTTTGGCGTCACAAAAACACTCCGCCGCCTCCGGCAGGGGTTTTACTGGGGTCGGTGCAGGAGGGACGTGGAGGACTTCTGCCGCCGCTGTGACCCATGTACAGCACGGAAGGGGCCGACAGGTCAGTCGCACGCCCTCCGGCAACAGTTTGTTGTAGGGGCCCCTATGGAGAGAGTGGCGGTGGATGTTATGGGTCCACTGCCACGCTCAGACAAGGGAAACCACTATGTTCTGTCAGCTGTTGACTATTTTACAAAATGGTCAGAGGCCTACGCAATCCCTGATCAGGAGGCAGAGACAGTGGCAGATGCCTTGTTGGGGGGGGCTTATCAGGTTTGGGGTACCAGACATTATTCATAGTGACCAGGGCAGAAATTTTGAATCACAGGTTTTTTCTGTCATGTGCAGCCGTCTTGGCATCCAGAAAACAAGAACGACTCCACTACATCCCCAGAGCGACGGACTGGTGGAAAGACTCCACCACACCTTGGGACAGCAGCTGGCCATTCTCACAGCGGAGCATCAGCGGGACTGGGACGAGCACCTTCCACTAGTTCTAATGGCATGCCGCTCAGCTGTACAGGACTCCACAGCATGCACTCCATCACTCCTCATGTTGGGGAGGGAGTTGCGCACACTAGCTGAACTGTCTTTTGGACGCCCTCTTGATGCGCCTGCTGTTCCAGCTGGTCCTGAGTATGCCAGAAAGCTTCAGGACAGGTTGGAGACAGCACATGCATTTGCTCGGCGACAACAGGAACAAGCAGGTGTGCGTCAAAAATGGAACTATGATGTAAGAGCAAAGGGCCGACACTTTACACCAGGAGAGCTGGTATGGGTTTACAACCCTCGGAGAAAAAAGGGCCGTTGACCGAAGCTGGACAGTCAGTGGGTGGGCCCCTGCAGGGTGTTGGAGCGCCTGGGGGAGGTTGTTTACAGAGTGCAAATGCTCCAGACCAGGAGGAAACTAGCACTGCACAGAGACAGGTTGGCCCCCTATCAAGGCAGGGCTGCACCACAGGCCCCAGAAGGCCATCAGTCGGGGTTGCCGGTACCGCTGCCAGCCTCCCCAGAAGCCATACCGTTGTTGCCAAATGATGTCCCAGTGGCGCAGTCTGAAGCACCGCAGGGAGCTCGTCCACAGCGGACGAGGAGGGCCCCAAGACGGTTTGAAGACTTTGTTTGTTCCCTCGTGGGCGAGGAACTCTGTAGTGGGGGGGTAGTGTAATGATTCTGTATTTTAGTTCTGCTGGGATCCATATGGTTATGTGTATTTGTTATAAGTTGCATTGTGATCCTTATTGTTATGTGTAGAGTGTTATGGGTTTCCCCCGTCTGACTCTGCTGGCTCCCACTCACATGTGTTAGACCTGTCATGTGGGCAGGGGATCGGTAGAGCAACAGGACGGAGACCGAAAGTGCGGGAGAGTTCAGTGTGGGGTTAGCCGTGAAGCTATCGGTTGACTGTAGTAGTTTGTTAGAGGTGTGAGCTGTAGCCTCAGGAATAACAACCCGTGTTTTTTCTAATAAACCCTGTTTGGCGGGACTTCAGCTACGGTGTTGGCGTCATTACAATATTTATTTATTTACTATTAATCTATGTTTATGATTTCTTCTTTAAATTGCCATTTATATTATTTTTCGGTCTCAGGAAATGATTGAGGGATTAGAGACTGACGTCTGGTTCTTTAGGTTCTGACGGTCCGTGGTTCCTCTCCTGACCCATTCTGTTTGATATCACACAGATATCACTAATTCACATTTTTTTACTGCCCCTATTACTGTAAATGTCACTGTAATTGTTTAGCCTGGAATGTGAGTCTTCCCACTACCGTCTGTATTTCAGCCAGAGGTTTTGCCTCTAAGGACGGTGTGGTATCAGGTGGACATTTTAAAAAGTCACTGGTTGACAGCAGCTCACTGCGGCTGCGCAGTGTCCATCTCTAAGCAACCGTGACAACAGCGTCAGATCGTGGGGGTTTGGGGAGGTCCTATTTAGGTCCCGCAATGACAATTTAGCTGACCTTAACACTTATTGTTGAGATGTGTGTGACAGGAGTGTCTATCAGACATTTATAGCAATACGAATAAATCGCGTCCCGTATCAGTTCAATACGGGTGGAGACAACAACCACCTGTCATCGTAGCCTAGCTTAAGCTAACTTGAATATTTACAACTCTCTTATTGATACACTGACATTACTTACCTTCTGTCTATCAACCACTTTCTTCATCTCTCCAACATCTTTATTCCTCCCCCTCTTCCGTTTTCTGTTTTGTGCCCCGGAGTTTTTTTCTGCCGCCTCATCTTTAGCTCCCTGTTGTCGAGGCATTACTACAATTTTAAAAGAAAAAACAAAAACGCCCCACTGTGGGGAATATAGTGTTGTGCAAAATGCCAGCGGGCAGTTGTGGCCTGCGGGCAGGTTCTAATAGTAATTAAATATCATCCAGGGGGCCATAGATAATTAGTTAACAAGTATGATAATTCTAAATATATATAAAAGGCAACAATATTGATCTGTTGAGACATTCAGTAAAGATATTTGACTTATCATTTCCAGACTCTAAGGAGGAGGAGATTATTAAACTGGCTGTTGTTTTTACAGCAAAAGCTGGTTCTACAAGTTACTGACTCTGGAAGGCTGAACACAAACACACTTTCATAGTTTAATATAAAATAAATATGTTTAAAATCCATAAATCACATACATTTTGACTGGTAGTTGACAAAACACCACAAAGCAAATTTTGTATAATTTCCTAGAGCTCTTTTATGAGTGTATTTGATGCTGTCTAGTATGGGGTGCTGTTTATAAAGTTGCACAATAAAACAATTAACAGCAATAATTTGGTTTATTTAATTTGTCATGAAAAATCCTGTTAAATTTTCATCCGTGTTTTCACCATGTTATTCATACATTTAGATATGTCAGAGTTACAAACTAAATATTTAATTCACCAGCATTTATTTAAAACAAAATATTAAGCATACAAATTAAATATGTAGTGCCTGTCAGGTATGTTTTACCAAAATGTTAAAAACTGTGCATCATCATATTTCTTATTGATTTATAGATGTAAGGCATTTTTGGGTTTCATTAGTTGATAATGTGATGCCATGAATAAGACAGAGTTAAATGCAAATGAGGGTTAAAGTTGTGTAGTGGGTGTTTTGTCTGTTTTATGAGTTTCCCTGCATTTAATCATCTAAAGCAGGACAGAGGGTCCTGACCACCAGGTCTGAAGATCCCCAGTCTATATTGTTTTCTTTGGCCACTGGGTAATAAATGCTTACAGAGTTATTTTAAAATACAGAGTTTTTTTTAATTATTATTCTTTGAAGAATATAGCATTCAGTATAATGTCTTGAAAGACTTGGAGAAGGTGAAGGAGATGACCTTGGAAAACCACAGGACGCTGCGAACCGTTCTGACCCAGCTGACAGCCACTGGTTCTGCTGAAGAGATGAACTCTCTGGATTAGCTTGGCTTTCCAGTCTCTTTGGAAGAAAAATTAAAAGTCCTGAACCAATAACTGGAGTCAGGAGCTGTTCAGAAATAAATAGTATGTATTGTTCTTTGAAAACTTATTTAGCCTTTCTCTTCACATTATTCTTCCTTTCTATCAGGGGCAGAACTGTTTAAATATTGACTTTTAAATTCTGTTACTTTTTAGGTGAATCTCCGAGGAACCTGAGAGCTGCTATCTGCAGCATTTTATCCAGAACAGTAGAGCGAACAGGTGGAGAGAACAGTCTTTCTGCTCACTGGCACTTGGTGACTGAAATATTTATTAAGTATAAGCTCATGCATCTTTCATCCTAAAATTGTGTGAATTGCTGCATATTAGCCTATATGTGTCATGTAATTGTTTATTTTGGTGGTGAAAATAGATGCGGCTGGACCCAGGTTATAATGAATATGGTGGTTTTAATGAAGAACACAGCGTACAGAAATCTAGGCAGCACAGGTGAGCAATAAGAATAGGACCTCAGAGACTGGTAGCAACTGGACATCGAGACACGATTAATGACAAGCTACAGCAATGACTAGAGACAAACGACTAGAACCCGACAGGGAAACACAGACACAGGTGGGATTAAATACACAAGGGGTAAACAGGGAACACGAGACACAGCTGGGATTAATCAAGGGCAAGGCACAGGGACTAATAAACCAAAACACAACACAGGAACCTAAATCCTTACCATACGCTAATATGGTGAGGAAATGTTTCGGAGTTTCATGAAACTATGAAACATTTCTATTATACATGCCTCAGTTTAAAAATATATATATTTTCGTTGTTTTTCAGGGGCTGTGCCAAAGAACCAAGGGTCAGATTCAAAACATCAAAAACAATTTTAAGAAGGGTCAAGGTTATTCTTTTTGTTTGTTTGGTTCTTTTTCCCTTTTGTGCATTTGTCAATGTTCATGACATTAGTTCTGGTGTAAATATCTCTTAAAAATGTACTTTTAAGCAGTGGCGCTTTTTTTGTACATATACAAAAAAACATTTTTAAATCATATTTTGTCTTGGTAGTCTTTGATGTTAACACTGTAAAATTAATAGATTCTTTGCAAAGTGAATAATGTTCGCTAAAGTCCACCAACAATGTTCATCGAATAATAATAATATTGTTGTTAGGTCATTATTATTATTACTATAGAATTATATTATAATTAGAATTATTATTATCCTGTTATTAGACATTCAGTTAATGTCAGTGAACGTCCAACCACTGTCAACCAACCATGGACATTTAAGTGTTTCAAATTTGCTGAACGTTCACGGATTAACGTGGCAAAAGTATGACTTTGAAAATTGAACACTCACATTTCTTTCTGTATGACAGGTTAAATAAACCAAGTTGTTTCTATTCATTTCTGATCGTGTGACTTTACTAATGGCACTCCACAGTCTAGCAGGAGCTCTGGTCCAACAGGAGCAGTCCGGATCAATCTAAGGTTTATTGTTCCACTGATCGTTGCTAGTGATAAAGGCCCCACATACTCGGCCGCGAGTACAGTACTCGGGCGTACTGTGTGCATTCCATGGACGGATGGTCCATGGACGGATGGATCTTCATATTCGAAGAAGACCCAACTAAATTACAAATATGCAGAGGTGCATGAGGTGCTGCGACACACTGCACATGAGGCATGTGCCTCTGCATACCCGCTTCAACGCGCACTGCTTTGTGCTCGGTTCAACACGTCAACAATAAATCCAGCTTCAGCAGTTGCTAGCTGCTCCAGGCTCTGAGTTGAAATTGATAAAAGTGTCAAAATGATCCCATCACTCTCCGTGGTTCTGAACTGCTTTGAATTTGTGTTGTTTCATCATTAGTGACCAGTAGCCTGATGTTTCTGTTCTCTTGGTTTGTTGTAACTTCATGTCAGATGGATTTCAGAATGACATAGTCACTCTCTGTGGTGGTGGAACTTGTAAGCTTTGCTGTTGTAGGCATGTCTATGTTGTAAAGTTAAATTATCATGACATTTATTATTTGGGTATAAACGGCCCGGTCATTAGACCCCCGGCTTGACGCCGACTAGTTGCACTAGTGATTCTGCATAATTCACTATGTCAATATTTACGTGAATATATAAAGCCTGTTGCTGTTAAGCATTTTCGCTTACGTGTCTATCACGTCCCTGTGACAACTTTATGTTGACTTTTATCATGATGATGTCAACTTTGAAACAATATGAACTCATTTAACCCTTATTTTCAACCTTATCAGCCCGGTGTCACATGAAAACCAGTTCGATGTGAACACTGTTTCTACCGGGTAGTTTAATGTGCGACACAGAGTACGCGTACGAGGTCATAAAAATGTATCCTTGGGCAGACATGCCCTGCGGTGTCTCCAATCTTGGATTAGGACCTGGAGCGGTGCGGGAAAAACAAAACACAGAAATATAGCGAATTTGAAAAAGGGGGATTTGGGCATAAACTGGTATGTGAATGGTTCGGTTGGAAATGGAGATAGGAAATGAGGAAGACATGGATTTTGAAGGGCGAATGCCAGTGGGGAGAGGAAAAGGGAGAGGACGTGGAAGAAATAAAGTAGATGAAGGAAAGGGAATTGGTGATATTCAAGGTAGTAAACGAGAACTGAAAGGAAGTAGCTCAGAAGAACAAAGAATAGTTAGGAGGAAAGTTGTGAGAGATGAATTTAAAATAATATTAAAACTTAAGAACGAGAAAGAACAGGATAACATCAGCCCCATTGCGGTGTCAAGAGAAATAAAAAAGAAAATTGGAGATGTTGAAATGGTAAAGATTTTGAGAGATGAAAACCTATTGGTAGTTTGTAAAAATGAAGAGCAAAAGAATAAGGTTTTAAATGTGGATAATATCTGTAAAAAAAACTGTTGGAGAAATAAGTCATGGGAGGAAGTAAAAAAAATAGAGGAGTGATTTATGGGATCCCTCTAGATGAAGACCTTGATAAAATTAAGAGAAGTATTGTAGGTGCAAAAGTGAATAACTTGAAAAAATGGTCAAAAACAATAAACGGAGAAAAAGTAGGAAGTTTGTCAATCCTCATTGAATTTGAAGAAAAAGAATTGCCACAAAACATCAAAAATAGGTTATCTCAGTTTTCAGGTCAGGCTTTATATCCCTCCACCACTCCGATGTTTCAAATGTCAAAGGTATGGACACATAGCAGCAGTTTGTAAAGGGAAGCAGAGATGTCCAAAATGTGGTGAAGATAAGTTATAAGAATGTAAAGAATTACAAGAAAATGTTGTAACGTATGGAGGATGTAAAGTAATGAAGAAAGCAAAAGAAATCATACAGATTAAAACAACTAAAAAAATAAGCTATGCAGAAGCAGTTAAAAATGTGAGGGAACAGAAAACAAGACAGATTGAACAAACGGCAAGTCAACTTCCACATCAAACCAAAGTACAGTCAGAAGAAAATATCATAATATCAGTAGAAAAACTAATATTATTTGTAGCATATGTTATCAACTGCACTGACCAAGCCAAGCATAAAACTGAGAATATTAAAATAATAGTGAGAGGAGCTGAAAAGTTTTTAGGGTTTAAAGAGGGAACATGGGAGAACATAAACAAAATGCTGGAGGTAGATGGGATATTCTCGGACATTTTTCTCGTAAAAATCTGTTATGTAAGTATCTAAACATTTTTCATTCATTCTAACGGACGATGTTTTTACCTTATTTTCAAGTGTCTCTCACACTAACGACAATAAACGCGGGGGCAGAGGGGATTTTACGGTTCAGGCTTTTTGCTTCTGCAGCACAACAAGACCGTCCAGGGGTGGGCAATCCTGGTCCTCGAGTGCCGGTGTCCTGCAACATTTAGATGTGTCTCTACTTCAACACATCTGAGTCAAATAATGAGGTCATTAGCAGGACTCTGGAAAACTTGACTGCACTTAGGAGGTGATCCAGCTGTTGGATTCAGCTGTGTTGGACCAGGGAGTCATCTAAGAGTTGCAGGACACCGGCACTCGAGGACCAGGATTGCCCACCCCTGCGCATAGCCTAACAGCTCTGGTGTTGGAGTTCTAGTTCGGCTGACTGTTCAGGTTCAGAGTTGTTGCTTTTAGAAAAATATGTCCCTGTTCGTTAAGGTCTCCGTTATT
>CAEGAG010185048.1:0-17314 GCA_903067065.1 Brachyrhaphis terrabensis
CGTGTCAAAAGATGCTGCTGATCAGAATCAAGATTTGCTGCTTGTTCTTAAAAACAGATTTGCATGGTATGCCCGATTATCAAAGGATCTACCCAAGGTATGCTGTCACTGTTTTAGTTGGACTTTATTTGTGCACCATACATTTGTATTTTACTGTATTTGTAGATTATTATATGTGCAGTGAGAACCTTGGAGATAATGCATTGGTTGTATTTTTTTGCTACAAACATTTCTCTGTGAAGACATGTTCATTTAGATTTAACCACAAAGTAGAAAATGTTCTGAATGCCTTTAATTATGCTTGTGAAAGATTAATCTGAATCAGCCTATGAGTCACCAGTTTTATAAAGTTTGAAAACTAGAAAATTGATAGAAAATGGATCAAATCATTTAAAAAAAAACAAAAAACATAACCATTATGTTTGCAATAGATCCAGCAACAGAAAACTCACTCCATTTTACCAAATGTGTGATGTAGGACAATCCTTTAAAGCAACCTATCAAACCCTTCAGTGGAAATAATACAACTATAGATTTTTATGCCAGCAAGTAGATCAAATGTGACTGTGTTGTAATGGTTTATAAAATAGCATTTCCATGAACCACTAAGTTTTTGAGACTGGGACTGTTTCTACATGGCAGAAATCTGCTTTGGTCTGCACCCCATTCTGACTGCTGTTTAATCTGCAATGGTCTGAACGTCTTTGTCTTTATCCACACTGAGGTCATTGAAAGAGCTATAAAATGGAAGTGAGATAATAAAAACCCATAAACACTCTGCAAAATCCTAATTCAAAATATCCTAACCAAGTAACAGGGAATTTGTAGGTTGTTCTGAAGAAGAGTTGCAGCAGCAAACTGCTACAATTAAAATGCACTAAAATAAAAGTCACACTATGTAACGTAAACCTAAAACAGCAACACTGTCTATCCATACCTTAAATTAGACTTGGTAGAGCAAAACCATCAATGTATGACTTCTAAAATATGAAAATGCATAAAAACAATAAGACTGATGCAATTATATCCATTTTGCCCCATTTTCCTCATTCATAGATATCAGATTATAAGATTACCTTTATAATCAAGATTGCAGAGGAGAAATTTATTAAATTTAACAAAGGTTTGTATGCTTTAAAAAATGTGTGCTATTTAAACTCAAATGTGAACATAATGGTTAACATGTATTTAGAAAAGAAAAAGTCAAATGACTGCAAGAGGGTCTTTATCTCCCCTTGTGTAGAAAACCAGATGCCAGCGTCAAAGTTGTGTAGATTTGATGCAATAATTACAGAACAGTGGTGTGTAGCACCGTTTCTTAAAGGCATTTTAGCATCTCTCTGTGTCCTCTGTGTGCTGCTGCCAGTCTTGGCCAGGATTCATTTGCAAGAGATTTTTAATCTCAATGGAATTTTCTTGGTGAAATAAAGATCAAGTACAAATACAATATAACATTTCTTTCCAGCTCTTCTTTTAGCCAGAATCTAACAGTTAAAAAAAGCTGCATCGAGATCAGCATGGTACTGCTGTTAATTTAAAACACATAAGTTATATGTGACAACAGACACACATATTAACATGCAATCATGCTGTCAACGCACCACACAGAAAGACGGATAGAGAGAAAACTCCAGTCAGCTCGGTCCTGGTGCACGATCACTTTAATTAGCTCGAGGACTGAGAGAACACTGCTAGGCTCTACTGCAGTCCGGAGCCTCGCAACAATAATAGGGATACTTTCTGTCTGAAGTGAAGCCATCTTGAATGAGCTAAATAAATTACCTCATTTGTATTCTTTTAATTTTTAATTTTATGGCCTTAAGTTAAACACAAGTCATCTTCAAAAAATCCCAAGTCTCAGGTTTCATGTGCATTTCGTTATGTGGGGTCTCTGTTTGCGGGACTAACCTCGGACATGCTCAGCAGACTATAAAAAGTTAAAGATGAATAAGCAAGCCCACAGAAAAACAGCAAACCTCAATTGCACATTATGTTTGTTGCCCTAATCTCTGAGTCCCACACTGTTTCGCTGCCCTCTTGTCTAACTGCTGCTTTGAAGTTCTGAGGTGATGACTGGCCTCAAAGGTTTGGTTCGAGTCCACCGGGGTGACGCTTCGCTAGGGTTGCCGCACATTTTGCTGCCTCATCATCAGCCCCAGTCAGCCTGATGGAAGCCATTAGCGTTAGCAGCCCATCTGACTCATTGGATCACACCACAAGGACACTTAAAAGAACAGACTGGGTTGGATGCGACTGGGTTAGGCTCTGAACGAAGCCGACAGCGATTATATCTGGGTAAAATGAATCGCAGTTTGGTGACCTATAAATCTGAACTATTTGAACCACTACATTGGTGGGTTGGTGTAAACAGTAATCTAACACTTAAGAAATAATTTCACATGTTGAGAAATACTCGCATTTGCTTTCCTGCCAAGAGTTAGAGGAGAGTATCAATCCCTCTTATGTCTGCCAACAGCCGTTTTGCTTTGCATTAGCAGAAACAGCTGCGAGCAGACAGTCTCCATTTGCCTCCATGCTTCGACTGTTTTCAACTCAGAAAATACGTATAACTTGTAAAAAGAGATTAATAGTTTTAACAAATTTCCCGGCAATAAAATAAAATCTACTTCAAAAAAATGTGGCTGCAATTATTAAACAGCATTGTGCAAAACCAGCGCAAACAGTGCTTAGTGTGACAAGTCACTAGAAGGGTGAGAAACCAGCTGCTCAGACGTTTGCCCTGGCAAACATCCACAGAGAAGCATCGTTAGCTCCGCTCTGTCACACTGTTACATTAGGCAACAAAAGCAGCTCATGCCAAGTTCTCATCTCTTTGTAATCCCTCTGTAGGAGTGTTTCTCTGCAGTCCAAATGGTATATCTAAGAGTACAATTACTGGAGTTTGGGGAGGAGGGATGGGTTGAGAGAGGAGGGGATGCGGTTGAGATTTGAGACTGTAAACACTTGTCTCACTCAATTAGAGTCTCATCCTCCTTTTGAGAGTAGTTTGCATTCTCAGCTGTGAGGAGCAAGACACAGAGGTTCAGTGAAGCATTTACAGAGTTGGACTGTAATGCTTCACTGAGAAGCGGATCTGCGGAGGGACTGCACGGGAACTTTTCGGCTTCACTTCCTGTCCCAGAAACTTTCTCTAAGAGAACAACCAGTCTCTACTGTTTGGGTGTGAAGCTGCCAAATTTGGCATTAAAGTCAGACCAAGATGAAAACAACACAAAGACAGACACAAACTATCTGTGATTAAATACTTTTTGGCCTTTTGAATTAAAAATTTCATTACTATGACTATATGATTAAACTGAAGCTCATACAAAAAGAGATAATTAGGTGATTCGGTGAGAGCTAATGATAATTGCTTCTTGCTGCTAATAGGATATAATTATCATTTAGCTCGTTAGCACTCATGCGACAACAGAAATAATTACAATGTTGCATCAAAAAGAAAAGGTCTAATGAGGCCACAGTGATCTTGCTTGTAGATGAGGTTTCATTAACAACAAAGTGATTAATAGTGAAAGAAATGCACTAAACAGGGTAGCAAATGCTATGAGTAGCCTCTCTTTCAGCATAAAAGTTACTTCAGAAGTATAGAAGCGATTGAATCTACTCAATCCGGTATCAAGCCTGATAACGTCTTTCCTTGACTGGGTGTCAGGTTGAGGTCAGCGATCTGGATGCTGTGGTCTTTTGTTGGTGGAGTTTGGGCTGATTTTATTAAGTTACTGGTCAAAAAAAAGTTTAATGTCTTAAATTCTACATGGTGCCTTGCACATGTAATTGACTTTAACTGATAGATAAGCAAAGAGCAAGGCATTATTCTGAAGAAGCAGGAAAACATTGAATGGTTTTCAAAATGTTTAACTGAAAAATTGTGGTGACTTGTGATCGGATCATTTATTTTGACATCTTTAGTGATGAGCTCCAAATCTATGATCTTTGAAAGTCTCCCTGTCATCACTCTAATCTTTAGCTATTTTATTGGATTCTGTATCAGATTTAAGTTTAAACTCTGACTGGACCACCATTACAGGAAGCATGCTGACATCATTAAAAGATTACTTTAACCTAAATCTGCTCTGCCAGAGCATCTTGGATATCCTGTCCATTTGCTTAACATTTTATTAAGGCTGAGATTTACTTTCATTGAGACTTAATACCTTAGACCTCAGGCAGTGGACTCAGTTTGTGAAAATAAATAGATCTGTCAGCAGATTTTAAATGCTTTGCTGCTGCCCTTCCAAATTAGAGATCAGTTGGTTGGTAATCATTGTTCTGCGAGGCTTAAACGCAGATCAGATTAGCTGGAGCAAATGGAAAATAAACCGCAGCAACGGAGAAAAGAGCTCTGAAAAATTAGCATTTAAAATTCTCTGGAGGCATTGTCAGGAGACATAAAGAGGGAGAAAAAGAAACTTTTACTTATGCTGTAATGCTTTTAATAAGTCCCACAGAAAAGTAGTTAAATACAGCAATACTAATCCAAGGGCAAAAACAAACAAACAAAAGAACTCAAACAAAAATCAAAGGTACAGATAACCAGCATGACTCAATGTGGCTGTCTTTAAGGCTTAAAGTACAATTGTCTTCTTCCACTTGATGTAACCATCGTAACCATAAATAAGAGCTTTTAGAGGACTAAATCATTAGTAAGACTTAATACTCCTTTAAACTCAGCTGTTCAACAACTAAATCCCCTCCTTTTAATTGAGCACGTGTGAATCTGTGGGAGCTTATCCCTTTGTTTAATGTGTTCTGAAACCTGACTCCATACAGATAGGAAAAAAATAAAAAATACTCTCAGAGGTCAAACCACACAAATGTGGTTCCTATCACTTCCAGAGAAATACCACCTCTTCTTTTAGATCTTGGAAATACTAAACAAAAACAGGGGGGGGGGGGAAAGAAAAACAAAAAAAAACATTTGGAGTTCGTGGTGCTTGAAACTTCCTCCCCATTTAGCAGCAGTCAACAACATCTGCAAAGCCTGGGCAGATGTTAAAACAGAAACACCAGCTCTGGCTGGGTAGGCTATATCTAACCGGAAGGGGAGAAAGAGACTAAGGCTTGGCTGAAACTTGGTTGTGAAAACGCACATTTATACCACCAATCGTCCAACAGCTTGTTTTGTGTGGGATTGGAAAATAAAAGAATGCCTTAAATATATCTCACTGCAGTCATTAAATTTCTTTGTTGTCTTGTTGTTGTTTTTTTTATTTCGTCTCTTAGGCTGGGGGCTTTATGTGACTGTAGCTGGGCCTTAGCAGAATGATGAAATGGAAAACAATAAGTTCTGTGATAGCAACTAAAACCTGCATAAATTAAAATGCAAGCAGATCTCAATAAATGAGAATATCATCTAAAATTTAATAATGTTTATTTCAGTGTTTACGGAGTGCTGTACCCATGGACAATAATAAAAAGTTTAGTAGAGAGAAAAATTTATTTTGGGTTTAAATTAATTTAAGGCAATGGTTATCCATAATAACAGAGATGCTTGCCATGTAAAACACTGTGGGCATGGGACACCAAGTGTTTCACTGGTGTGAGGTGCAAGAGCACCTCAACACAGCTGTCCCTGGTTTGATTCCTGGCCTTGGGCCATTTACTGCATGTCCTCTCCTTTCCTTTATGACATTCTTCCTGTCAAGCTGCTACTTAATAAAGGCCAATGAAACATTTTAAATAAATAAAATAAAAAAAAAAACCTGTTGAATTTTATTTTTTGTATTAAATTACTGAAATAAATTGATTTAGCAATGATATTTTAATTTACAAAGATGTAACTGTATAAAACCAGTAAAAGTTCTTGAAGCTTTTTTCAGAGGGGGGAAAAGGCATTAAGGACATTCCTTTACACTTATCTGCAGATAAGACACCATGGGCACATGGGCCAACACATAAAATTCCCATCACTATGTGATTCTGTAGAATGCTTGTTTCATATGAACTTGTGGCCTAAAAACTTCCCATATTTATCCCAAACACGACTGTTTCTGCACCACAGCTTCAACACCTGCAACCAATCAAACCCTCCCTTGTATCCTTTGGTTTGCAACTCCCACCAACAAGCTGGGAGTCACAATAAGGACTGACTCTGGGAGATTTTTTATGACCAAACCAGTTTGAACCAATTCCTGATCCAGAGCAGGAATACCAAAGGAGTCTGATGGCAACAACAGCAGGCCACAGAGAGGGGTCGAGCTGACAAAAAAACAAAAAAAAAAAACCAACAACAAAGTGCCATGAAGACTTTCTCTGTTCTCTAGCTCAAATAAAACCCTTTTGTGCCTGATTGGCGAAGGCATTTTTACAATGCCAGTAAATTTTGTGATTTAGGATGTTGACTTTATCATGTTATCATGTTTCCAATTATCCTGTTTTATTCTGTGGAGCCAGAGAAGATGATATACACAGGTTGTAAAATTGAACCAACAAAAAAAAGAAACGCCCCTCGTAGCAAGTCACTTTATCTCATGTTGATTCAGAAGCTGCAAACGAGTCTTGATGGAGAGAGAAGTTTCTTAAATCAAATATCCCTTTACTGACACCAGTAAATATGAAACAATTTTCTCATGTTTTTCATTCTTTATCACTTTAAACACCCATAAATACAAGTAAAGTGATATGTGGACAGAAGATGTTCAATGACCTTTGACCGACCTACACTTAAAGCTAACAGGTTGCTCTGGAAGATGACCCCAAATGTACTCAGCACCAAGAATCCAACTGTTCCAGCTCTGATTTCAGATTTGCTGTGATCTGTCATCATCATGATTAGGTAGCTTTTAATTTATCAGTACATCACATCTCTCAGGTAAATTCGGTTTGACTGCTGGCAAAACACTTTTAAAATTATCAAAAGAATGCTTGGGGTTAACTCCCCATTGACATTTATCCTGCTCTCTGTGAAAGATTTCTTAAACAGCCACAATAATAAACGCCAAAGGTTGTGAGTATTTTATGCTACTTAGTTATTCTCGTTATTTGTTTTTGCAAAGATAATTTTTTCAAAACAAAAGTGTAGTTCCAACGCTGGCTTTGGTTCATTCCCAAGTCCATTCCGATATTTGCAAAATTCCCTGATAAAGATGTTTGCAGTGACTTGATGTGAACCAGGAGACATAAACTCGGTGACCACATTAGGGTAGGTAAAAGCGGAAATGCAATAAACAGACCTGAAGCAACTTCATGTTGCTATTATGTCAATGTTGACAAAAATCTCTGTTCAATGCTAAATCAATGCAATAGAGAATTGGGGCTCTGTTTGCAAAAGTGGAGCCAAATGAGTAATAGCAAGGTGTACCTAATAAAACTAATTGTGAAAGAACAAGTTAAATTATATGGGCACTAAATGCACTAAAACTAAAAATCCAGCAACATTTGATTCAAACCTGTCAGCTCTGGTGTGGATGCTGACTCACAGTAAAATCCATCTAAAACATCTGCTCCATCTTACTCGGAGCAAAACCTTCCTTTGCTTTGCCCCGAAAGACAGACGAAAACACAAGTGGGGGTACCCTCCTCTGCACAACTCTGAAATGCTGACTCAACCATAAGCATCAACATTCACGTTTAGAGCTTAAAGGAATTCCTCCAATCTTTTGCCCTCTATCTCCAGGACCTAATGCCACCAGGACACAAAGCAGACCACAACTCCTTTGAAACAAAATCCGCCACTTGATCCCTAAATCCTCAAGTGTTTATGTACATCCCACTAATACGACAGATTGGTCATAAAACATCTTGTTTGCATCATCTCATCTCAGTATTATTCTCCCAGAGCTCTGTGAATCACAGGCATCATAACAACCACTTCCACACCAGAAACAACACTCTGAAGGGGGGAAAAAAGGGGACAAGTGAGCAACTCAGGCCACATGCCAGCAGTATGACTCCAGCACATATCACACCACACCATGTTTCTGCAAGGTTAAGCCTACACATTTCTCATCTGCTTTTTGTTTGGAAAGAACAAATCAGAACAAAGTGTAATTTCCATGCCAGACCCTTCTCAGTGGAGCTGTCGTTTCTGGCTGTTGTCATACAAATGCAAACAAGAGCATCCCCATTTGTGTTACAAAATGGTTTGGGAAGAGTTGGGGTCAGAGACAATAAAACGTTATATCTTTTTACAACCGTTTTGTCACTTCTTTCTCACACATTTGGTCTTTCATAATAATTTGTTCCTTTAATATCCTCTCATCATCTCTTAACATAACACTTTTTCTTTTCTTCCGGGTGCTGCTGTGCTTACAAGATCTGGCAGCAAAGCTGGATGGACTAGTGCCGAGCTGGATTCTCTTCTGTGACCCAGTTCCCATACTGACCATGAAGAACATCAATTGGGATGGTGCAACAGATGCGGGGAAACATGTGCTGACCGAAGAAAATGGCAGCAGTTAAACTATGGTGAGGAAGAGAACTGGCAGGACTGTGTCCAGACTTTAGAGAAACATGTCTAAAACCCATAACGGACGGCTGTCAAGTCAGTCACTTGTAAATGATGCGAGTTGATGACAAGATCAGTGAAATTAGAAAAGCCTTTTAGGACTCTCTTGAGATGTGCCGGATTTTCCCATGGTAAAGGGTAATGATATCTGATGGTGGAACTTCTCCAAGACTGCTGGGTTACTCAACATGGGATTTGATGCCTTTCTGAAAGTTTTATTAGATATGTTTAGCTATTTCCTGCTCTCATAAATTAGATTCAGAAGGTATTTAATGTACATATTTTCTCATCAGTTCTTGAAATCCCAAACTATTGCACNTAGCATTGAAAACTAACAACCAGTCCGTTAGTGAGGTCATTTCTTCATACATTCAGTAGCTCTGACCTTGTCCTGGACACTATTTTTGAAGTATAGTTTTTGTCGTAAAATGTTAATTTCTAGATTGTTGGGGATTTTATTGCTCTTAATTTAGAAATTATTTGCTTTAATGATATGACATGTCCACAAGATCCCTGAACTCCAACAGGGACAAATTCAAGAGGTTTATAGATTGACAAAACACACTTAGCAAATAGAATGGACGACTGTAGCATGAAAAACAAAAAGCATAAAATTGAAGCAAGGTGCAGCATCCTCCATCTTTCAAAAAGCCCAAAAAATTTAAATACCCAGAGTTCCTGCCAAAGTTGGTCAACTTGCAAATCAAATAACTTTGGAACTTAGGTTTCAAGAGGGTATTAAGTCTGACAGCTCCAGAGCCTATTCAAAGCACTGAAACCATCTCATCTGGCTTTGTGGCAACATGATTATGCACAAGTAATTCTTGGATTTAAGGCATGAAAGTTAATTTCAAGTTTGCCAGATGACAAAACAAGAAAAAGTGCTCTCTGGTTTGACATCGATTAAAAAAAAAAACTAAACTGCATGTCTGAAAGAACTTAACCTTGCTCACATCGTCTCCAACACACAGTATTGCTGTGCCATTTCAACAGCAAGTCAATGAAACCAATATGCTTTAAATATAAAGCTAGCTTTAACATAAAAACATCCTTAAGGTCATAGGCATCTTTAGACTCAGTTCACCTTTCATTTAAACAGTTGCCTAAAGTTGCCAAGATAATGCTGACGTAAATGCCAAGAAAATGCTAATTTTGTTGGACAGAGTAACTGAAGAGAGTCCATCTGGAACTGCTGTCAACTGAACCCAAACACATGGATTATAGAGCTGTGCTTTCGCCAGTACCACTTATTTTTTTTTCCATTTTCAATACTTTTAACTTGGTGTTTGAATTCCAACATAAAAACCAGAATGCAAGTCTACAGACTGTGTAAGAACAAAAGAAACTAAGTGAACAAACATTACGTTGGGGTCAGTTTGTTTGAGTAAGTGAACCAGCAGAGGGCATAATCTCAATCTCCATGTACTAATATTACACCCTGTAACACGACCCGGTATTGCAGCGGGTATTCTCTATCAGCTGTTGTCAATTTCTAGCCATTTTTAGGACATAACATGCAAACCAGACGTCTCATCTTTCTTCTCTCTCTCCTAATGTTTTTTTTTTCCATCTTCTCATTTCAGCCACTCCTCCTAATCAGTCTTCTTTCATCTTCCAATCTTCCCATTTGGTCTGAATCAGCAGAGTAAGATCACAGCACAGACAGAAGAGCTCCAGATAAGAGGTTACGAATGGGGGAGAACAGTAAAACACTAGTTATTTTATAGTTTCATGAGTCTTCCTTCTCTTTTCCTCAGCCAGATTTTATTATGCAAACTAGGACATTTGGCTCCCTGTTGACCACTTTCTTTTGACCTTCAGCTGGCAGAGTTGCTCTACTTTTAGGTTGTGACTGTCTGTTTTCATCTGTGAAAAACACCTTAAGCTAAACTACAAAACTGTAATTTGTACCAAGGTAGTGGGCCAAGAATACACAGCTTATGTTCTGCTTATTTAATGCACTCAGTCAAACTGGCTCAGTCCCATTGGTACACAAATTGTACACGCAAAGGTCAGTCTTCTGCCCTCTAAGCATTTTAGTTTAGCCTCTCTTATCAAGAGCAAATAAACTGTTACTCTTTGCACAAAGCTGGACCTTTTTTCTCTCACTAGGGTCCAAATGTATTTACTTGTCATCATAGGGAAAATGTGCTTCAGATTGTCAATTTGAAAAATATTGTGGAAGGTAAATTCAGTGTTTTTCTTATTTTTTTCCTCAACATATTGCAAGATTTGCCTAAACATTTTTATAAAAAAGAAAAGGCAGGACAATGAGGACTATATTTTCTTATTTATGGGCTTTATGATTGTCTACTAGCAAAACAAAAGTAATGGTCCAAGACATGCAGCGTTAGCCATGTGGAAAGGTCTTTAAAATAATGGTTGTCAAAGATAGAATAACAAAACAACAACTTTACATTTTTAAAAACAAGAATTAGGTGCACTTGTTGAAATAGCATCCTGCTGAGTGTATATTTAGCTAATAGAGCTATGGGTCACTGAATAAAATAGATGGGACAATGAGGAGAACTATCTGCAAATTCTTCAACTTCACCTCAAATGAACAGCTAGATTATTTAAACTTGGACGTTCCAACAGGACAATGACTAACTCTCTTCAAAACCGGATTTTGTAAGCTATAAAGCTGGCCAATATTAAACTTTTGAAATGATCCTGACATGAACCAATTGAAAATATGTGGCTTATGTGAAAAAGCCAAGTCAGTGCCGGGAAAAACTATTTAAATATTTGAGTAAACTGTGCCATTAGTAATAATAACAGCGGTCAAACACTTTGCCAGAATTGAATCAGAAACTTCTTGAGAACTTGCTGAAGGACATTAATCCAAATATGGTGATCGTGAGTAGATTACAGAAATCTGAATGCAAATCATAAAAGCATTAACCTAAATGCCAATATACTTGAAAAGTATCTACTACAATTTATTATCAGCATTGTGACATGGCAACAGCTTTGAGGCAAACTAACACATACTATTAGTAAAACAAACATAATTAGGATATTGTGACTGATTTTGCAAGGACATAAGTATTTAAACAAGCATTTGCCTGCACCTATGCCCGGTGGAGATAATAGGATTAAACTGACAGAAGTAATTATTAAATTGCTCTCATCATACTGAAGCTCCTAAAGCCAGCGTTGGAGCCATCTTTGTCCTTTAAAACAAAACACCTAAATCTGACATCTGACATAATATAAAAGATGCTCTAGTTTGGAGACTGCAGCCAAATACAAGTCACATAAAATCTGCATAAATTATCTTGATCTGACAGATGAATGTTTGCCAATGTGTATTTTAATACTTAATGTCAGTGGGATAACAACTGAGGATTATCTTTTCAGAGGTCTTTGCAACTTGCAAGACCTCTGAATGAGCCTATTGTTCAAAACCCCATCTGTGGGAAGCTGTTAAAACTCCAAGCCTCCAAATACGGCAACAAACCTGAAAGCAGTCAACATCCAACTTGTGAATGAAACCATTTGTTGGTTACTATAACCTGGAGTTATTAGAAGTGTCAGGTGGGTTTTAAAAGACAGATGTAACCACAGCTACACCACAGGAACTGTTTTATAACAAGGAGGAACAGTCTCAGAAGAAGAAAAACAACAAGGTTTGGGGTGTGATGAACTGCATAGGCAAAGTTACACCAACACAGCCTCAGCACTATTCTACCATATTACAAAAACAGTGAGATCATGCCTAAATGTAAACACACAAATTAAAACATCCAAGGAGGAATAGATCAGAATCATGTCCAATGATTTTGCTTTGTAGAAGATTTTTGATGAGCTATGTTCCAAAACACACCACAGCTACCCTGATCAGGGAAAAATATTTGATAATTTTGCAGCTTGCAAAAGATCTGCTCAGTGTCTTATCTGCTTGAATAAACTCTAAAGCTACTATCATGCTTGCTTAGGCCCAGTTTCCTGTGCATGTCATGATGATCTTTCTGTGTGTAATTAGATTTAAAGTTTGCCCTTAGATTTGCCTGCCCTCTGGTCCATGAGAATATTCCGTCCATGAGAGCGGAGAGGCCGCCATTGTTGTACTCAATTGTTAAAAGAATGGGACGCTCTGACTGGGTTTGCAAAGTCAAATGGGTATGTAGCCAAAACAAACACATATCATGAAAAACAAAAATGAGGACAATTTATTGGAGAGAGCTCCCAGACACTGCCTTGGGAGTTTTGTGTTTGTGTAGTGTTTTGGTTTGCATACCCTTAGAGAGCAAAAGCCTGTAGCCAATTTACATATAAAATGCTTTAACTTGTAAATGCAAGTAGTCATGGCATCATTGCACAGTAAACCTGACAGATATAATGGAAATCTTTTAATGGGTAGTTCATGAACTCTTTTGAGGATTTGGAAATGTGCATCAGGACGCTAAATCTAAACCAAATCTGGCTTCAAAACTTGGTTAGGATCCTAAAGAGAGGAAAAGAGAGAGACACAGGAATGCTGCCATCAGGCTCAGCCAGCGGGTCATTCGAGGACATCAGCATGCATGTGTGATTGAGTGTGTGAGAGAGGGGGAGCTACAGGATGTGCGGTGACTACCTCAATCAATTGAAAACACACGCGGAGCTAAACAGCCAGTAAAGAATACAAACAACAACAAAATCCCTCATATAAAGCAGATGCATTCACACATCACAAATGTGTACAGAGCTTATAGCATCTTGAATCTATAAGGATAGATAATCACAGAGTTCCTAAAAGGCCAATAAAATGTGGAAATTTTTGGGCAAAAGTGTGCGTTCATGGGTGGTTTGTAGCTCCTCTCATGCAGAAAGCTTTTATATAGGGAAGTGACCACTAACTTAATCCATGACTCGAGAGAATCTAGTAATTAAAACAGGCAATCTTACTTTGATACCTTTATAAAAATACAGTGCTCATGCAGAAGTCATTCATCATTTAAGAGAAAAAAGATGGTATTCAGCTGTTACATAAAAAACACCTGCTGTGGCAAAATAACCCAAAACAGCACAGCCAGCAGACGACCAGCGTGAGAAAAGACTTCCTCCTCTAAAGCCCTGTCTCTAGACAAACAGGATCGAATCATGAATGAGAAATTATAGCTGTGTTCATGCATCCATATGTGACCGGTGATGGTTGAGCGCAGGTCAACTCAGTTCTGAATGACACAAACTTGGACTGTAGAAGAGGGAACAGAGAAACTGCCTTATGTACAAAAAAAAATAAAATAAAGAATGGTAAAAACAAAACAGAAGACTGAGGGGGACACAAACACACTGCCAACCGTGTAGGTCATTTGAATCTATCTGGTAAATTTATATTATGTCGGACTGAATGGTTATGAGTGGTGGGAAACAAATTACAGACTGGTCATGTTAATTGGCACCCCTGGATAAGTTGTGGAAAAAGCTTTAAAATAAATTAATGTTTACTGCTGTAGCAAAACGCACTGAAAAATGTAGGAAAATCATCACTTTCTTTTAAGCATCTTTAGTCAACTGGAAAAAAAACAACAGAAAAATGCACACTCAGGAAGAATTGTTTTTTTTTCACAAAATCACTAGTGGCACAATTATTGCTGCCAATATTTTGTATAACCCTCTTTTGCCAACAGCACAGGACGTCAATTTCCCCTATAAACATTTCACAAGGTTGGAGCACAAACAGAGAATGATATATTCTAAGGCTTTTAGGTCTGGCAACTGAGACAACGATATAAGAGGGTTGATTTTGTGTTGGTGATCCATTTCTGCATTGATGTGGTCATATTCAATTTGGATCAATATCCTGTTGATAGACCCAATGACCATGCATTTTTAATTTTCTGAAAGAGACCGCAGGATTTTTACTCAAAATAGAACATCTTAAAACCCTTTAATTACCAATACTTTGTGAGGCTAAGCACTCAAACGAGCTTCCATAAGGTTTAATATACTAGCTGTGGGACTAAAGGCCCACAGCATCAAAAATCTACCACCACTCCCAACAGTGGGCTTGAATTGCTTTTTCCAATATTTAACCTTTGCTTCACATTAAATCCAGTAGTAGTGTTGGTCAGACTCAGAGCTGAAGTCTCAACTGTGCTTCGCAAACCTTTATTCCACCCTTTTATGGAGAATAGATGAGACAAAAAATAGCCATCTTTGGTGCAGTTCTTTAGCTGTGATCTTTTTATCCATCTTTCTTACCATGCATCTCACTATTAATGTTGGCAAGATAACACTGGATCAATAGTGTTATCTATTGATCCAGATAACACTATTTGATTTTAGGCGACCAGTGCCTAAAAGAAAAGGGTCTCTGGGTCACATAATGGACCCAGAGACCCATGACTTTCTGGGAAAGTCATGGATGCATTAAGTGGAAGTTCTTGGGAAAATAAATCAACAGCAAATTTTGGAAGCATTGTTCGGTGTGCCACTAGTAATATTGTTTAGAATGAGTTTTTCTCTGTGGACTGAACTAACTGAATAAATATGCCTTTTGACTTCTTCCAGTGTATAAGGTACTATTCCAAAGTGACGCAACTTCTTTAGGATATTCATCATCTTGATCTGTTTTAAGTTTAACACTTATTGGCCAAGTAAATAGTGGATGTAAGGATTTCTTTAGAGCAAAAGTAAAACAAAGAAGAAACGATGGAATAATTAGTCTTTCGTGACTGTTGTTTACTCTTACCTGTCCGTCCTGGCCGACGTGCACCTGATGAATCTGGAGGTTTCCCTAAAATGAATAAGTGAAGCATCAAATAGTGAGTCAAGTCATTAAACACTGCCAAGTCTTTGATTTCCTGTGAACTAGATGCAAAAAGCCAATGGTGAGGTCTGAAAAGTGTCGAACCAGTTTGTTTTTGCCAACTCCTACATGATAAGACAGCTCTGTTTTGCACACTGAGAGGTTGGCCGTGTTTACACAGATCATAATGAGAAGCGAATGAAATGCCCTTGTATTGATGTCAGCGTCTGTATTATTTCTGGCTACATCAAGGCTTCTGTAAACAAAAATAATCTGCTTGTGACACTGTAACTATTGTAAAACCTCTGAACGCCCACAATCACATTAACAAAAACATATGAGAGGACAACATCCAAGGCTCAGCTGGGTTTTTTTCCCATTTTGCTAATTGTATTCATGTACACATGCAACTCTGTCTGAGCTTCCATATGACCAGAGTCGTACAGTCTCAGAGGCAGTTCATTTCCTTTTCAAGCACGCTCAAACCAATGTCTTTGATGAAAGGGGCCCGTTCCTAATGAAAACATATTCTGTGAGTGGCAGCTGGCAGAAGTGGGATTTTGTTGCTAAGCTTTGAACTCTGAAAAAACAAATAATATCTTGAAATAGGAAGAAGGCAGGAGGGAAAAAAAGCTGGGCTCAGCCACAAAGAGCAGGAAAAGCTTTAGAGGTTTTCTGCCTCCAATTTATTGTCTCCCTCGCTCAGTTTTGCATTTCTTACAGAAGGTCCTTTAGCACTATTACTAAACAGGAAATGAGAAAAACACTTGGTTGACGTGTCAATTGCTTTTGCACAAATGTCAAGCTGTCACCCATGTACAACATGTATCATGTTGAGTATTTGATTACATGTATGTGTATACAGAGTGGCGCCATGAAAAAAAATCTTTCTCCCACAGCCTTGTAAAAATCATTAAGAACGATGCTGATGCAGGAATTTTTCTCCTGTAGTTTGTGTGGTTTGGGGGTAAAATATGATTTTAACTGGCAAACTGTGTGTGCATGCTGTGATGTCTGACGGGGGTACAATGAGTCACCTGAGCATTGGACAGAAACAAAACTCTGCAGAAGCTGCTACAAACTGTAAAAACAAAAAAATCAGACCACAAGGTAACAACTTTACCTATGCAGTTCAACTCATTGAACTTTTCACTTTTTACAACATCACAGACACAGGCTTCAATGATTTTACACTGCAAAAACACCCAATATTACCAAGTATTTTTGGTCAAGTTTCTAGTGAAAATATCTTCATGCAGTTAAAATAAGAAAACTAAATTGTAAGTAACTTTTCAGCAAGATATACAAGCTTGTTTTAAGGCAATAATTCCTTAATATTGATAAAAATAAAAAAGGTTTTAATTCAATTGGCAGGTATCACAAAAGTGTGTACACCCCTCACATTCCTTCAGATATGTAAGTATATCTTTTCATGGGACAACACTGACAACATATAGCTCTACATACAGCCATTAATGTCTAACCCCACTATATCTATAACTGAAGCGCAATATCTATGGGAAAATAATTTGTCCAAAGTTCTTGAAGGGTTTAATGATTATCTTCCACAAAAAAAAAGGACATTTCTTAAATAAAAAATATGATAGTCAAAAACAGAAAAGTCAGTTGAATATTGTAAGTCAGTTCCATAACAAACTCTCAACAATCTGGCTTCTAAAAAATGGCAGCTGTAGATATCATTAACTTTATTTCCAACCAGCGTCTCAAACATGAATGAGGTGTAAGAGATATGAGATGGTAAAAAAAACAAACTGTGATGAGGTGTTTGTATCATTTCACAGACAAAACGAGTTTGGAAAATTGGACCGATGTTTGACTTCTGTAAGACGAGCACTGATAAAAACTTGCCTCACTGTCCTGTGTGATCTGCACCTCTTCGCCTTGTGGCACCTGGGCGATGTGCAGCTGTCCCTGTGGAATCTGAGACACAAGAGGAAAGGGACACAAGTTTTTATTTAAAATGCATTATTTTGTGACAAAGTGTGGTTCCAAAGCCAGTAAGCACTGGCTTTTAACTAACTCAATGACTTCGGAATGCAAGTTCAAATAAATGAGCATAATCAGAAGGTGTAACGTGTCAAATAAAC
>CAEGAG010185067.1:0-63053 GCA_903067065.1 Brachyrhaphis terrabensis
ATTATTATTATTATTATTATTATTATTATTATTATTATTATTATTATTATTATTATTATTATTATTATTATTATTATCACTACAATAACAATGACGTTCTTCTAGCGTCATTGTGTCATTATTGTCATCGTTTCACAATTTAATTTCTTTAAAAGTCTATATTTTTAACAGTTATGGACAGATTAAAAAATCATTTATTTACTAATTTCATATTTGATTCTAATGATCACATGAGCGTTAATTTAATCGATGGCTTATTGTTGCGTTATTGAGACTCGACAGCTTTTCTATTAGCAGGAAAGTCACGAATCCACTGGGGTGTCTTGTGTTGCTTTCAAGTACCATCTGAAATGAAGGTAATTTATCAAAAGTTTTATCAAAACCTTACATTTTTTCTTTAGGGACTCCTAATTTTTTTAAAAGGATGCTGGAGAATTGCTTGTTGTAAATTTGCCACGTGAAAGAAGTTGAATTGAAAGAAAAAGAAATAAAAATATAAGTGAATAAACAGAGCAACATGAGTTGGCAAGTGAAAAGCAAAGATCCGTTGAGCACTAGGACCTCGCAGGTGGGTGTCAGCTGACAGAAGCGAGGCAGCTATAATCAACGCAGGGCTGTTTGACCTGAAGCTTTTTTTCCCCGTCTGGCTCGAAGAACGGACCTGTCTGCCGGAACTGGGCCCATGTCTGAAAACCCAGACAGACGCTCACATTTTCACAGAAAGGATACTACAAGCGAGTGCGTCGCCCCCGACAGAGCAGGTAAAAGCCTTTCTGTGTCAGACATGTTTTTGCCTTTAACGGAGGGCGGAGGGAGAAGGCGGGGGGGTGTTCTCAATTACTAGCCGTTGGCTTGTAAGTCCTCTGTGTGAGCTTATGTTGTTGCTTTATCCGCGGCAGCAAGATGGAGTGTGAGTGGAAGCCAGACGAGCAGGGGCTTCAGCAAATACTACAGCTGCTGAAGGAGTCTCAGTCACCAGATACGTCCACGCAGAGATCCGTCCAGCAAGTATCCTTTCCTCCGGCTCTCGGGAATAAGATTTATCCATTTATTACAGCCCAGTCACACTCAACAGGCTAGCTGCAGCTAATGTACGCCAAGGGGTTTACCATTAGAAACATGTTCGCCTGTGCTGACCGGGTTTTCTTTCTTTCCCCCCCCCTTTCTTCCCATAATAACCTCACCAAGGTTCATGTAAACAAGGTCATGTATACCATTATTGGAAAGGCAATGTAAAAAGCTGTTAATGTCAGTAATTAAAAACAATGCCATATTAGATTTTTTTTTTTTTTACATTTTATTTATTTAAGATAAAAGTAAATAGGAATTTTTTTATCAAATAATAATCACGTTATCCCCTATTTCTTTTCCTTGCAGTTTAGTTTGAACAACTGTGTTCACAGAAAAGTCTCACCAATTTCACACTAAATTGAAATCCTGTCTTTTGTTCTAACTATGCAATATCACTTTAGCATTACGCTGTAATTACAACTTTGGTTGTGTTTTTAGTACATACTTATCTTGAAAATGAAAGCAGTGACTTAAGATGGCAACGATCTTACACCATGAGTACAAATTGCTGAGAGGCTGCATGAAAACAAGATGATACACATAGCTGCTCCCAAATTTGGATGGCTTAATATCAAGGAATAATCAAGAAGTTGTAATTTTAAAAACACAGAATTTTCCGTCATACCATTGCTATGATGGAAAGCCCTTTTAATGAAATGTCAGGGAATTACCAGAGTTTTACCTGACTTCATGGCGTGAAGAGTGACTACTATGAATACCATTTCTCATATGTTGCTCTGCACTGCTGAACAGCTGGCTGAAAGGTTACCACACCTTTCTTTGATTACAACATAAAGACATAAATAAGCTCTAGCTGTAGTTCCTATTAAGGTAAAGGCGTTATAAAAGTGCGGCTGACAAGGAATGAGGAACATGTTGGTTTAAAAGTAGCCTGCATTTTGCTAAATTCAGTAAATAACTGTTAGAAGTATTAATATCAATATCTTTGATTTAAACTAAACGAGCATTTTAGCTGCGGTTTACTTTAATCTGGTACGCTTAAGGTGCAAGGAAGATAAAAAGAAAAAAAAAAAAAACTGGCCAGCTGTCATTTGAACTTTCACGTTGACATTTTCCGTGGTGTCGTTTTTCAACGGGGTGCCGAAAACCGAATCGCAAACGTGTCGGAATGGACATGTTTTCACTCTCATGACACATCCGGACGCAGGCTTACAGAGACTTAAACGCGAGGGGGGATAGAGACTGCCTCGGGGACGAGGGGTGTGTGTATGTGTGTGGTTTTTGCTAATTGCAGCTTATACAGTGTTAAGTGCTTCATTACCTCTGCCGTCGTTTCACTCGTGAAGTGTCATCAGATGGAAATGAGCTTTAATATTTTCACATTAGAGGAAAAAAGGATCATCCACAGCTAGGCTGACTTGTTTCTGTGTGGCTGCTTGCTGATCCTAAATGACTTACTTACGTAACCCTCTCCTACACACACACTCAAATGAGCCACATCATTAGCTCATAGACAATATTGCCCTAAAGACGCCATCTGGTCGGGTACTCACAGTACTCGGTCATAGTAAATGACATATTTATGACCCATTACAAACGTCCACACATTACACCACCACTTACACACATTAACTTTATCCACTTCTTCTTTTTTTGGGGGGGGGATGAAAAAGTAAATACTCTGCATCACTGCTGCAATAAAGATATTGATATTGTGCATCCCGTGTGTACGGTTGCCATCCTCAACCGCTTTTTTTTCTCAGAGACTCGAGCAGCTGAACCAGTACCCGGACTTTAACAACTATTTGATATTTGTTTTGACCAAATTAAAATCTGAAGGTAAGCTAACTCGTCTGTCTACCTCCTTCTATTCTCACGTCACGTTTTTTTTTTTTTCCGTTTTTTTCCCCCTCTTTATTCTATGCAACACCTTTTGGGAAGGAGCTATCTGGCCATGACTCAGGGTAACCCAGGGGCATCTTCGCTATGGATGATGTGGCTCTGGGAATATGGGTCGCTCTAAATTTAAACCTGATTCCTGGCAGAGATGCAGCGTCTGGCACGACTGTCTCCTAAGTACAAGATCCGAGGGGCGTTGAGACGTTTTGATTTGCTGCTTGCACACATTTTGAGTTTGGTTTAAACGCTGAAAGGTGGACACATTTTAAATGTAGTAGATTATTATATTTAAATAGAACGGTAACATCAATAGGGCTGTGAAAAGTATTTGCCGCCCTTATAGAGTTCAGTCATTAAAAACAGTTTTAATATCAGACGACAGAGTGTCCTCCTTTTATAACACTTACATTTATGTGTCTAAAATTAAAGTCTTACAGTGTCTTAGATGTCATAAGAAAAAATTTAAGTCGGCCTCAAATACATTACATGGTGTCTGCAAATCCTTAAAAAGTTTTAATTTCATGAATCTAAGATAAAGGTCTTAAAATGTCTTAAATTGATCAAAAACAATAAGTCAGCCTTAAATACATTGATCACAGGTCTTAAATTTGTGGTGGCAGGACTATTTAATCTCGTATTCTATATAGTTTATTTTTCTCATGGGACTTTTCTGTCAGGTAAATGTTTGAGTCGCTCGCAGACATCTACATTGCATTCTGTAAATCAAGGCGTCTTAGGCTACCTCTAACTTGCAGTTAATATACCCTCACTAGTTAGTTAGCTTTTTTACTTCTATCTATCAGATTATTGACATTTTTTCTTTGAGCCATTCAGAGGTGAGCTTTCTGGTGCGTTTCAAATCATTGTCAGTGTAATTTTCTTTTTCTGAATCGCTGTGTTAGTTTCCAAAATGTTCCAACTTTTTTGGTCTTTTACTTCTTCCATTTATTGGCAGGTTTGGAGAGATTTTTCCCTTTATAAATGGATTCATCTTTTTATTTTTTTACTCAGATTATCTTTCATGTCAAAGCTTGTTTGTCATCTGAAGAAAAAAAAAAAAAAAGAAAGAAAAATCCAGAAAGGGGGTGAAATAGGTTTTCACTGCACAATAAAACTAACAAATAATCACTTTTTTTGTTGCTTTTATTAAGATTTGTTTTTGTTTAAGTCTAAGTCATGTTTATAAAAATGCTACCTGTGTATTAAAGTTACATTCACGGCCTGTTTCTGGTCTCCTCACAGACGAACCGACCCGTTCCCTGAGCGGACTGATTCTGAAGAACAACGTAAAGGCTCACTACCAGAACTTCCCAAGCGGAGTGTGTGATTTTATCAAAAGCGAATGCCTCCAAAACATCGGAGACTCCTCTCCCCTCATTCGTGCCACAGTGGGTAAGTCGGGTGCCATGTTTTAGGGAAAATCTGTCCAATGAACGCAGTCATTGAGTTTATTTTGTGAAATTTCCAAAATTGCCTGCACGTTCAGGTACCACGAGAGCTGCATGTCATATCAAATCTGAATTTCTTCGTTGGAATCGTAGCAGACGGCACACACTTACATTCTGCATGCCAATAATATATCTAGCCAGTTGGATCCGGTTTCAGTGCCCTTGATGTCCAGCTAAAGTGTATTTGAGTGACCAAGCCGCTAAATCTCATAAAGACTGGCAGGGATCTAGTTCTTGTCATCGGATATTCAGCTTTAATATCTCAATTGCATATCTTCCTAATAACATGTCGCCTTAGTTACCACAAAGCTTATTTATACGTGATTCTAAATGGATATTAGATGAAGCGAGCGTTTCTAGGAAAGATTTCGGTATTTATTCATCACTATAGCAAAGAGTACACTTGGGGGGGGGAACAAACAAAATAATTTTATATTCTGTTAAATAAAAATATTATTCACATAATATTCAAGTATCATGTTGATTGTTTGACTGAAATGACTTCCCCTGAGAATAAAAATCTCCACTAAATGTTGAGAAATATGTCTGCTTAAAAGTAATCAGTTAGCAAAACCACAACCATTATTTGAGTGCATCCAGCCATGAATGTGTTAAACTTCAGGTTCTGCTGCACCAAATACTGCATGCTTACTGCTCTATCAAACTCCGGCTTATCAGAATGGTCCAAATCCAGTGAAAAGGCATTTGAATCAGAGAAAAGTGTTCTGTCGTTTGTGAAGGAGAATTGATGGAAATTGACACGTTTAGCATCAAACAAATGTCATTTCTTTATTCCTTTTTTCCCACCCGCAGGGATGTGTCAGACGTATTGCAGCTAAATTCTATCATGGTGTCGGCAGGACAGCCCGGCAGCCATTGTTGTTGTCCTTCCCCTCCTTCACCTCTGACTGCTTGGCTTAGCAGCAGCTTAGCAGGATGCTGCTAACGTGAAGCGACATTCTCAGAGTCACTTTGAATGGGAGTGCAGTTAAAATCAAAGCGAAGACCTTAATTTAAGGCAATTGCTGTTGACAAAAATCTTTCTCTTTTTATTTTGTTTTGCTAACAATAGATGAAATATTAGGAATGCTTATTGTTCATTAAAGTATGAGGCATGAGTAGGGACGACGGCATAAAATAGATTTTTAAAAAATTGTACTTTGGTCATGGGGCTAGTTCCAATTAGCACCACGTGCTCCACGTTGTCAGGACGCTGTAGCCTGTAGCTGCTGTGATCTAAGCTCGCCGTGCTTCTCTAAGACTGGAACATGACCTGCTTAATTTTCCTGTGAAATGTTTTAACAAGTTGTGGTCAGTGTGATGAAAAGAATCTTTCATGAGAGTAGGTGATTTGTGGCTTTATTGCTTTCTGTTGAGCCTTCTTGCAGAGCAAAGCCTAGACCTCGGCGCTGCAGCTGCGGCTAATTCAACTTCACGTTCCTGTTCTGTATAAAGCTCCTACGTGTATGCTTGTGGTAGCTGGTGTGATATTTGTGCATTCATGTGTGCAGAGTGAAACTGAGCGATCTCTCCACTACAGGAATCCTCATCACCACCATCGCCTCCAAAGGAGAGCTGCAAAACTGGCCTGAGCTTCTGCCCAAACTCTGTCTGCTGCTGGATTCTGGAGACTACAACACATGTGAGGTGAGAAGTTCACACATTTTTCATATGTTTAGCATGTTTGTATACAGTGTTGTTTCAAGAAATAGCCATAATAGAGAAATTCTGAACAAAATGTGATTTATTTTTTGTGTTGCTACATAGAAGCGGTCCTTCTGTGGATATGTTGGCTAGATTTTGCAAAATAGCTCAATTTCGGTCAAGTTGGGCCATGGACATTAATTTGAAGTCTTGTGGCTGATTGGAGCTAGGTTCTGGTCTTTGACTGGGCCATTGTAACTCATGTTTATTCTTTAACCTAAGCTATCCATGCCTGTGTATTCAGGGAATTCTTGCTAGAAGTTTAGTCTTTTAACAGTTTTCCATCCAGTATTACCCTGCAACACATTCTCAATAAAACAATTATTTGCCTAGAATTTGGATAAAATGAATTTTAAATCTTTTAAAATGATGAGGATTAAATTGCTGCTTTTCAAAATTCCCGTAGCACCTGGCTGTGCTACCTTACTAAGGCTTGCTTGTATTCAGACAGGATTCAGCCGTTGTGCTTTTACGTTTTGATTTTTGGATTGCATTTAGTGGTATAAGAACAAAGGCGACTACTTTGTGTTGGTCTGTCACATAAAATTCCAGTGAAATACAGTCAAGTTGTGACTCGATATGCAAAGCATCTTCTTTTAACAGGGCTAAAAGTGAGCATGTTTGTCACCGAAGATTCCCAGTAAGAATATGTGTTTGTTCAGTAATTTGTTGTGGGCAGAGAAGAGCTAAGGCATGTCTAAAACAGCATCTGGATGACGTCCTGCTGGCCAGATGAGCTTACGGCGGCCTCACAGCTGGAGCGGCGGCTACTACCACAGATTATTCAACACGGAAATATCATCAGTCTCTCTTTTTCTGTCATAACCTGAAAACCATATGACCCCATTTTTTGTCATTTAGCACATAATCACCCAGAATGGGTTTATGCAGTGAATATTTGGGAGGGGAAACAACCCTTTTTTTTTCTCCATGTCCTCCATGTTTGTTTTTAATCTATAATCCATTGTCATTCTGTTTTTTTGGACTTTAAACTCTAGGTTTGGCTCCCTGTCAGATTCACAGCTTGATAGCTACATATTTAAATGCTCCAGAGCAATGTTGGAATAAATCACAAGAGTTTATATATTTTGTTACCTCATAAAAGTGTCTCGCCGGTGTGTCCGGACAGGATTGCTCGTTACACCAGGAGCGTCCAGATGACTTTCAGGAAGCAGGATTACCTGACATTTATAAGGCAGAGGTGTGGCAGGAAAAAAAAGGATCCCCCTCATGGCAACCCAGCCATCACCTCTTATAAAGCTGACTCAGAGTCTTAGATTTAGGTCAGCTATTTACTGCAGAGGATCTTGAAGTGTGTCTCAGTGTGTGTTTGTGTGTCCAAGGCTTAAGACTGAACAGCAGCCGAATGTAAAAACCCTTTAGTGGAGCTGATACGTTTTCGAAAAGCGGCTTGAAGGCCGCAAAGCTTCTTAATGTCTGATTTTGAAGATGATTAAGTTAATGCTGGAGCACAAATTGTGCTCCAGGTTTAGATGTGTTTTAAAATGCTTTATATTCTTCTATTCTTGGGTTGTTATAGCAATGTGGACAACCTTCTGAAACTATTGTTCAGCCTAATGGAAGCTCATCTGACTAGCAGCAAATACCACAGAAATGTTCACTTTTTCCTGCTGTAAAGAATACAATTAGAGATGTGTGATTGTTGCGAATGTTTGCAGATTTATACGAAAAAGGCTATTTTTGATGAATTATACCTTTTTGCTGATGCTAAGCCCCAGTCCCATACAACAGTACATTTAATAAAATTTAGTTACTCAGTGCAATAAAACATTAACCTGCATTCTTTCAGTATTACACTTTTGTTAGCACCAAAGTTTTTACAGCTACGTTCCTCAGTAAACATTTCGTTCCTGCTGACGAGGTTTGCACATAGAGCAGTTCGGCAAAGTGCTAAGCCAACGTTAGCATGTATTTTCTGTGTTTTGATACGACTTGTTGATCTTTCGGCTCGTAACATTGTTCTTATTCGTTGTGTTTCTACTGCTTTGTAAACGTAGTGCTTTGCCTTCACCGTCAGAACATTTATGAACTAGTGTTTCAGCTGCTTTCTGCACAGTTCTCGCTCTCATACATCAAAAGCTGTTTGTGGACATTTGATCAAAACACGAAGAGCAATTCAGAAAACACAGACGCAAAAGGAACAGTAAAATCTACCTTTGAGAAAGCCAGAGTAGTTTGAACAATAAATGCCTGGATTAGGACATCCTAGTTTTAGATGCATCTTCACAGTAGCTGTGTTTCCATTACAAATGCAAGTAAAACTTTGTTGATATTCCGCTAATGTAGAAAAAGCACATTTTCACATTTGCGGTGTTTCCTTAAATAAGAAACTCAATTAAAAATCACATGTGAATAAGTTTGTTCACGCGATAAGCCATTATAAAAACATTCCACGCCATCTTCCCACCTACCACTTCCTGTTGTCTTCTTTGTTGTTTCTGCCAGTAGTAACATCTGGATTTTGATCATGTGATGCGTTTGTTGTGAAAAAATACACAAGTTTTGATACGGTCACAAAACCATTGTTGCTAAATGTTTTTTTTTTTGCAAAACATTTAGCAAAAAAACATGAGCCTTTTTCTTTTTAAATACATGTGCTCCACAAAGCTTTATTTTGTATTTCTAATTGCGCAATAATATAGTCAATCAGAATGCAGCTAGTGTCACAACTACTGGTGCTTTGCTGTCTACGTTTGGAACATATTGACATGATTGTGCAGTTTCTAAGCCACACATGTTGCTGTGAGATTCCAGCACTGAGAAACATTTGCTGTGCTTCGCTAATTTCAAGTATTAACATGTAGTAGTTGCGCATTAATTTTAGCTTTATGATGTGATGACGTAAAACGTCGGCTTAGACTTTGTGGAGCTGTGATGTCGTTGCCTTTTTAGCTTTTTTGTGATAGCCTCATGGCCCAATTAAGTAAAAATACCTTTTCAGCACTTTGGAAGTGGTATTAGTTTCAAGCTTACTGCCGCATCTTTGTTTATAGTTTCAGATCAGTATTTGGTTGATCAGGCCGAACTCATGCGGCTGTGCTTCACACCCGACCCCAGCCTCCCTTGCTCTATAAAAAGGAAGAAGCAGGTGTAAGGTTGGGGCCGGAGGGTGGCTTAATATAGGTTTTGCCTGGACAGTTTCACTGTTTTGATTAATGGCAGTAGGCATGTGGACGCAGCGGAGTTGTAAAGGTCAGTTCGATTTCTTCTTTGCTTATGTTGCTCGCCGGCGTATTTCGGCTCCCCATCAACGCCCGTCTGTTCTTCTGATTTCCAGGGCTGTCGAGTTCGCCGAACACACCTTTCTCACGACTTCAGTGTTTACACACCCATTGCACTCTCAGCCTCTCTCCTCTCCCATGCTCACTTAACGGTTTTCACATAGGAAAGCAGCTTCTATCTTATTTTTCAACACCGTTAAATGTCACGCACATCAAAGAACTTCACAATATATTTTTCCCCCATCAACCCAGAGATGACATTTCCAGAGGCTGCTGCTTCTCACCAATTTTGTTGCTTTAACGCCTGCAAGTACTTTGCATTCTAATGAGTGAAAGTGCTTCATAATGTCACCGTCTCCACCGTGGCGTGTCTGTGACCTTGACACCTTACCCTTTCCGTCTCATTTCATCCCCTACATTATTTTTTTCCTCTTCGTCGTTGTCTTCTCTGCACACTCTGTATCTGTCATCTAAAAAGGGAGCCCTGACATGGGAGTAGGTTTCCATGGAAACACATTTCACGTCTGTGTCGGTGCCGTCTGCTTCTCCGGGCTGCTTTTTTTAGAATATGCACCATATTGTAAGGTTGCATACTAAACATCTGCCAGGCAGCTAATATTAACCGAGGTGCGTTTAAGGGCTGCTGGCCAACAGATTGAAGGTTATTGTAGCAGAAGCAGGTGAATCCTGTTGAGGTTTGTGAAACATTTGTTTACAGTAGAGCCGATTACACATGGATTTGCAACATGCTTCAAAATTTTTGAAAGCTTTCGGCTGAATAGAAATCACCATTAACTCCGTTGAAATCTATTTCCTGTAGCTGTGGTTCAGACAATCTGTCTGACTTGCTGCTTATTTAGAATAGAATACATTATTAATCCACCACATTTGCAGAGTTGTGAAACTTTTTTTTTTTCTTTCCTCTCTCATTTTTTCTTTTCTTTTTGCATGTTGTCTTTAGGGAGCATTCGGGGCGCTGCAGAAGATCTGTGAGGACTCCGCCGAGATCCTGGACAGCGACATGCTGGATCGTCCTCTTAACGTCATGATTCCCAAATTCTTGCAGTTCTTCAAGCACAACAGCCCGAAAATTAGGTAACAAATAATGTTTTTTTCTTTTGTTGCTATGAATGCTGTTTTCAAAACCTTAGTTGCTTTATAAACTTCGCAGTGAATGTTTTATCATTATGGAAGTTAAGATGCTGGTTTACTCTGTATTCACTGCGATATTGATGGATTCCAATTTTGTCCGATATCGATTTTTAAATTTTGTTTTACATTTTTAAATATAAAATGTGTTTCACGATATTGTTCAAGGAAAACGAGCCCATAGCATCACACATTGTACACCATACTTAACAGTGGGGATGAGATGCTTTGTTAACACTGTTTACTTTCCATGGTGGCAAGATAAACTTGTGTCTTTTTCTCATTTTACGGCCAAGGAAACTGAATGTCATGAATTACTACTACCGGTAATTGGAAGTTTTATAAACTCTCATTTGTTTAAGATAAATTGGCAGGTAATTGTGCAGAAAAAACAATTTTTACATGGTAATAAAATGTAGTATTTTTCTTAATTCTTCAGTATCAAACACTGAAGAAGAAGCAAAAGCTACATTTATTGTAAGTTTTTTTTTTTTTTTTTTTTTTAATAAATCTTTCCCCGGTTTGAAAACATTCTTGTATGTGCAGATTATGAATATTTTTTTCTGTTCTTAGCATGCCGTTGACACACAGTCAGTTTCTTTATCCCTACGTTTGAATGTGGCTGAAGTTTGCATTTAAACAGAAAACAAGAACTCCATAAAAAGTAGCACAGAGGCTGCATTTATAGTGGGCGGCATGTGAGCAAAACAAGCCAGTGTGACTCTCAAGTGGTGTGGTTATTGTGTTGCAGGTCTCATGCCATCGCCTGTGTCAATCAGTTCATCATCGGCAGGACCCAGGCCCTAATGCTTCACATTGACCCGTTCATCGAGGTAAGCGCAGTGCATGTGGACGCATGCGGCATCAATTTGGAAAAATGTGCGTTTGAGGTTTTTTTTTTTATTTTGGAAATGTCAGCTTTCATCTAAAAAAATCAGGCGCCAAACAGCCAACAAACCAATGTTGTTTCATATAAAAATTTAGTTATTCATGTCATTTAGTATTTTTACTTTTTCACATTTTGTCACATTAAAACCACACACTTCAAATGTACTTGGGAATCAAGGATTTGTATTTTAGATCAAGGTTTAGTCCTCTGCGGTCTGTTACTCTTAGATAAAACGTAGCCTTTTTAAGGATGCACCAATTGCAGTTTTCTGGCCGATCCACTGATCCTTAAAAAAGTCTGATCTGCCAATTCTGATTTTCGCTGATGCCAATTTTTTTGTTTTTGTCTGAAAAGCATAAAAGAGGACTGTGGCTGATCTTCAGACCTTTGCGGAGGTAGATGAGATCTGGTTCACCCGAAATTAAGAAAGTCTGGGCCGATTTATCAGTCACTTTACAATTATGAACATTATTTTGTGCCGCTCTGCGAAATAAAATCCCAATCAAACATATTGAAGAGTTCAAAAGGTTGTGATTACCTTTGCCAGGGCACTGTATCTTTTGTCATTTTTATAACAATTAGTCGTTCTTACCAGTAGTAAAAGAAAAGGTGCTGGTTTGTGTGTTTTGCAGAACCTGTTTGCACTGGCGACTGATGAGGAGCCCGAAGTGAGGAAGAATGTTTGCAGAGCCCTCGTCATGTTGCTGGAGGTTCGCCTGGATCGTCTTCTGCCTCACATGCACAACATCGTAGAGGTAAACGACACAGAATGAAAATGTGTACTCCCAGAGAAGACTAAAACTAAATGCAAAGTCTTCTTCTGAACGCTCAGATAATAGCAGATCTATGTCCATGACTCAAATAAACAAGAAAATGGTGACTTTATTATTGGTGTTAGAATGGTGAAAGTGTGTTTTTGTGTAGCTACAGCTTGTCAGTCATGAGAAATGTGTTCATAAAGCTAAATGTCTGTGAGGCGAACTGTCAAAAATAAGAAACGAGTGAAGTATCAGATGACAGTTATTGTGTTTGATTTTGGAGTAGCTGTTTTGACAACTAAACTCAAATGAAAGCTCACCATGATGGAAGATTTTAAAACTTACAGACTGTGGCTTAAGTGTCTTCCAGGTTTGAAAAAGTATGGAGTTTGGAAGAAGAGCTTAAAAAGACTTTAATACACATTTCCATTCACCCATTTATCTAACCTTCTCCATATTCATCCATCCATCTATTCATCTCGTGACCACTGTTTATATTGCTACAGTTTTGTCGCTATCTTTTAGCAACTGTGGAAAAGCGTAAAATTCTTTAATTTCAAATTTCGAGTTCATACATCTAAAATTACGGCCTTAAGAGGTCTTAAATTATTTTTTACAAAGTGTAGGTTAGCCTTAAGTACATTAATCGCATGTCTTAAATTTTGGTGACTGGACTATTTAATCTCGATTTTTTTCCTCATGAACCTTTTATGTCAGATGAGCGTTTTAGTCGCTTGCAGATATTTATGTTGCGTAAATTGAGGCAGTTGAGGCTATCGCTAACTTGTTGCTAATTTTCCCTTTTTTTTTTTTGCGTTTGTCATGGGTAAGTGTAAATTTACACATGACATTTGACATTTGTCTTTGCGGTGCCAGATTCATTCTATGCAAAAAAACAACAACAAAAAAAGCTTTGCACTACTACAATATAAAATGTGCAATTTTCTTTTTGTTGTGACACAGCTGTTAAATTTCATGCATAATGATCTTGAAAAGTCTGGAATTTGAGTTGGTGAAACCTGCGGAAATCCTGGAGAGGAATCGGATTTATATTTAACCAAAGTCAGACGTAATGTTTGATGATTGTTCTTGAGTATTTCCTTATTTTTTTTTATTTTTGCAGTACATGCTCCTGAGGACCCAGGACCCAGACGAGAATGTCGCCTTGGAGGCCTGTGAGTTCTGGCTTACACTGGCTGAGCAGCCGGTGTGTAAAGAAGTGCTGTGCGGTCACCTCTCTCAGTAAGAAACCGCTCACACAAGTTTGTGCTACGCTTTTTAATTTTAAGACCGGTTGATTCATATCGGCCTGGACAACAGAATGATTTTCTTCCTCATGGCCTCATGTTGGGCTGAGTAAGAATCTCTCTGGCTGCTGGCCTCTGTGATATCGTATGTCACCAATCTGCCACATTAAGCAGTGCCTAACGTAGACCGTCAGGCGTGAGTGATTGCCTGTGAACTTGATCTTATCCTTACACATTTTTATTTTTTTTCCACATAATTTTTATCCCTGACTTTTGCTCTAGGCTCATTCCTGTACTTGTCAACGGGATGAAGTACTCAGAGATCGACATCATCTTGCTCAAGGTCAGTCTGTGTTCCCTAATGTGTTTACCTGGAAGTAACGGGGATGAAATGCTCCATGAATCAGGATGGCATGCGCTTGATTTAAGTCGTCTTTACTGTTTTCATCCCGAACATGTAACACGAAGCCCAATTTAGCTGAGTTTAAAATGTCTCTGGCTTTAGGGGGACATCGAGGAAGACGAGGCCATTCCAGACAACGAGCAGGACATCAGACCACGCTTCCACCGCTCCCGCACGGTCGCCCAACAGCACGAGGGCGACGGGATTGAGGAAGATGACGACGACGATGATGAAATGGACGACGACGATACGATTTCTGATTGGAACCTGCGTGAGTTTTGGTGCCCGACTAGATGTCCCTGACACTGCAAAAACACCAAAACCTTGCAGAGTATTTTTGGTCTGGTTTGTAGTTCAAATATCTTGATGCACTTGAAATAAGATAAAACTAATTCACAAGTAATGTTTCAGCAAGAAGCAGGAGCTTGTTTTAAGTAAGTAATTCATTAATATTGATAAGAAAGCACTAGTTCCGCTTGCAGATTATTTTACTTACAACAAGTCAGTTTTCACATTTTATAAGTGGGAAAAAAATCTGCCAATGAAACTAATACTTTTTCATCAATATTAAAAAAAGTATTTACTTATTTACTTAACGAGCTCCTATATACGTATTGCTGAAAAGTTACTTGTAAGTTAGTTTTGTCTTAATTGAAATGTGCTAAGAAATTTGCAAGACAAAATACTTAAATTTTATTTATTTATTTTTTTTTTGCAGTGTATGTCTAAAAGTTGTCTTTTTTCATATCAACTGCTCCTAAACTTGTGATTCATTTCTCCAGTTTTTTTCTTGTTCTGCGTGTTATTTCTGTTGGCACACTTGTGTTTCTATGCTCTCAAAAATGTTAGGAAAGTGCTCTGCAGCAGCGCTGGACGTGTTGGCCAATGTGTTCAGGGACGATCTCCTGCTGCACATCCTCCCACTGCTCAAAGAGCTGCTTTTCCACCCTGACTGGGTTGTAAAGGAGTCCGGCATCCTGGTGCTGGGGGCTATAGCTGAAGGTGGGGATGAGGAGGAAGACACAGGGAGAGAGAAAAAATGATCAGGAGAATGCTTCAATTTGAACTTTTCTCTCTTGCTTTTTTTCCCCCAGGTTGCATGCAAGGCATGATCCCCTACCTGCCTGAGCTCATCCCGCACCTCATCCAGTGCTTGTCTGACAAAAAGGCACTGGTTCGATCCATCACCTGCTGGACACTGAGTCGCTATGCGCACTGGGTGGTCAGCCAGCCTCCGGATAGTTACCTGAAGCCTCTAATGACTGAGCTACTGAAGCGCATACTGGATAGCAACAAACGTGTGCAGGAGGCCGCTTGCAGGTAAAGAAAATGTTCACACCTGTTGAACTTTTAACAACCGCAAGGTGAATATATTTTATTGTGATCTTATACGAGCAACAAGACAGAAGCATGTCAATTGGAAAGTGGATGGAATGTAATAGATTCCAATTCATTTTGGAAATAAAAATTAGTTAAAGCTGGCATGCTTAGATATTTAGCCCCATCTGAGTCAGCACTTTCTTTACAATTGCATCTTAAAATACTTTGGTTATGTTTTCACCTTCTTTCCAAATCCAGAGACAAAAATTGGCCATGTTATTTTTGTAAAATGGCACAAGCTAAATTAGATTGGATGGTGAACAGCAATATTCAAGTCTTTATAGGCGGTGGACAGTATGGACTTAAAATTTTATCTCAAAATTTTATGGTACTATTGAGGTAACGATAAAAATTGTGATTTTATAAAAACGTTTATTACCTCTGACTGCATACCACAGTATTCATCGCATCACAAACACAAATACTGCTCTTGGAAAACATTCCTCTTTGAAACAGGCTTCTTCAGGACGCCACTTACTTAAATAAATTAGATTTATATCACTGAACTCCACACAGTAACTACATTTATTAGACTTTTGAATTTTCTGATATTCATCAATGCTCTCGTGGAACAAATGGAGAAAATAGTAAAAATAAAATTTCTGTTTTGTTTTTGATCTAACATCATTAATTGAAATCAAATTTCTTACGCTAAGAAATTTTTCACGATATATGATAAACATCCACCCCTTGGTGTTTACAGAGGTTGTGATTTGGATGTAGCTTTGGACTCGGAAACGGAAAAGGAATAACTAATGTGGATAACGTGACAAAGTTCAGTGACTATGAACACTTCTGCAAGGATCATAACCTCCATTTTTCATTTCCTCTACATAGTGCCTTTGCCACGTTGGAGGAGGAGGCTTGCACAGAGCTGGTACCCTACCTGGCGTTCATCTTGGACACGTTGGTATTTGCTTTCAGCAAGTACCAGCACAAAAATCTACTCATTCTCTACGACGCCATTGGGACGCTCGCAGATTCTGTGGGACACCACCTAAATAAACCGGTACGCAGGACGACAAAAATGCGCAGCTTCGCTTCCTAGTCTGTGTGAATTTTGACATACCACATACTGTTGTGTCTGCTTCCTTATTTTACCTTTGTTGTGCTAGTAGTGGTAAGTGCGCTTTCAGATCTAATCAATCTAAACAGCCTTTCCTGAAGGTAAAAGACAAAAAAAAAAACAACAACAAAAAAGCACCACAACTTCTATTTGTTAGATTACAGGATGTATTTGTATATTTAAATAAGTGTGGTTTTAATTTTGTGTCAAATTTTAATAGGAATACATCCAGATGTTGATGCCACCACTGATACAGAAATGGAACCGGCTGAAAGATGAAGACAAAGATCTTTTTCCTTTGTTAGAAGTAAGTTCTTTTTTTTGTTGTTGTTGTTTTTTTAGCACTGGTTCAGTTCAAGTTTTATTATAGTTTCATGATTAAGATGTGCTGCTACTACGCCGTTCTCTCCTCAGTGTTTATCCTCAGTAGCCACAGCCCTTCAAAGCGGCTTTCTGCCCTATTGTGAGCCTGTTTACCAGCGATGCGTCAATCTGGTCCAGAAGACGCTCGCTCAGGCTATGGTGAGTCTAGTGCTTAGAGAGGTCAGCCTACCTACTTCAGTGTTAACTCTGCAATGATCTGCTTTTCAGAACTATAAATTGAGTGAATGTAGTGTTTATTTAAGATTTAAAATAATAATAATAATAAAAAACCTTAGAGCACTTCCAACAGGAGATTGTTGGGAAATTATTGGCATTGTAGCTTAACTGTGTTCTTTTTTGAAATGCAAGAAGAAATTACTATCAACTTTTTAAAATTCTGGATCCTAGGAGCTAATTACTACAACATTTGAGGTGTGTCTGAGTTATTCAGGCTGTGAAAAAAACAAGAAAGAACAATACTTTTAGCAGATAACAGGAAGGCTAAATGTTTCATCCTTTTGAACTTAAGCCCTACGTCTGAGTGCTTAAGTTCAAGCTATAGTTTGATTAAAAGATTCTGTTTTTGTCTACCACCGTTCAGCTTCATCAGTCACAACCTGACCAGTATGAGACACCGGACAAAGACTTCATGATTGTGGCCCTGGATCTACTGAGCGGATTGGCCGAGGGCCTGGGTGGTACCATCGAGCAGTTGGTCGCTCGTAGCAACATCCTCACTCTTATGTATCAGTGCATGCAGGTTAATGAGGCCGTCAAAGCACACTGCTCAACAAACTAGTCAACTGGCACGCATTGTTGATAGTTATGTTGTTTCATTCAACTTCAGGACAAAATGCCTGAGGTGCGTCAGAGCTCTTTCGCTCTGCTTGGGGATCTCACCAAGGCTTGCTTCCAGCACGTAAAACCCTGTATCGGTATGTCCACTGTTGTTGTTGTTGTTGTTGTTGTCGTCTTTGAAGCTGATCTTGGTAATAAGCAGTCACTAAGTTGATTGAATTTTTTTTTCTTCTTTTTTTTAACAGCTGATTTTATGCCCATACTGGGAACAAATTTGAACCCAGAGTTAATATCTGTGTGCAACAATGCAACCTGGGCAATCGGAGAGATATCTATACAAATGGGTGAGTTGAGTTGCTTCCAGATAATCCGTTTTTACCTAGAAACCTGCTTTCAAAACGAAAATGTTATGTTCTGTTTTATGAAATGCGACTCGCAGGGCCTGAAATGCAGCCTTACATTGCCATGGTGCTGCACCAGCTGGTGGAGATCATTAACAGACCCAATACTCCAAAGACTCTACTGGAAAACACAGGTACCACACGGTGGTAGTGCTGAGCCAGCCACACAGGGAGGTGCTCACTTTCTCACTCACTCACTCACGGACTCGCCCAGGTCCTATTCAGTCAGTACTGACCACACTTGCAAGGATGCCTGTTCTGGTCTTTTAATCTCTGTCCAAACAACCATTTCTCCCAAAGAATGAGCCTTACATGTTTCGCTGGTTTCGCTTAATCTGCTCAAACTACAGTTATTGACTTGCAGCCTGCCGCAGAGACGTCTGGGTCGAGATAAAAGAGAATAAAAACCCGGCGCTTAAATTCCTGACGCTCCTGAAATGAGCCAAACCATGTAAGAGCCCAGTCTTCTTGGGAGTCGACTAATCTGGACGGACTGACAAGTGAAGCAGGATGCTGAAATAGAACAGAACGACAAGCTTAGATATCCTCACAGCCTCACATAGTTACCAAAGGCATACTTCTCTCTTCAGTTAAACGCTAATCCTGAATGACTGAGAGAATGCCTAAACCAGCACATACATGATGACACAGAGCTTAGAAACGGATTTCAAGTCTCTAAAAGGTTACACTCTGCTTTTGTTTTCACCATTAAGAATTGTATTGGGAGGAATCAAAATGACCATTTGATCAAAAAAAAGGGGGGGGGGGGGAGCATGCAAGGGTGAAGTGTGACCTCTCCTAAAAACAAGACAAATTAGGGATTCTATAGATGTGTACCTGTTTGTTTTGCTGTCAGTTTATGTGTTGCTTTTATTTACTGTTCTTTAAATGTGAATGCATTTCTGCTAATAGATGTTAAATGTTAAGAATGGCCAATGTTTAATGCAGGATACACCATGATGGAAGAGTAATCATGACTTTGTCGTAAAAATGCTCAAATGTCTGACTATAAATTCTGCCCGCTCTGTTTTCGGAATACAGTGCTTTGCAAATGTAGGCGTACTCCTTGAACTTCTCCACATTTTGTTGCAGTACAACCACAAACTTCAGTGTATTTTATTGGGATTTTTAAGGGTTAGGTGTGAAGGTTTTGTTCCGGTAACGGGGAACAAAAAAATAAAAAATCCTGCATTGGGAATGATTTACTTTAGCAAGGACTGAAAAGCTGGTCAAAGTTGATTGCAGGATAGAAAGAGCTACAGAAAACCCATTAGAGGCTCATTATACTGAAGCATGTTCATCTGTTAGAATGGCCTAATCAAAGTGCAGACTCTCTCTGTAGAGGCACAAAACTTATTGAGACATTCCCAAATGGACTTGCAGTATCCATTAACTTGCTGCAAATCGAGGTTTTACAAAAGTGTCACCTGAAACAGATGCACACCACACTTTTCAGATTTCTTTTTACCAGTAAAATATTTATTTATATATTTTTTTGTTTCTTTGTCCCCACCCCCTCTTTTTTACAAGTACGCAAAATATCCCGATTCAATTCATGGAAGTTTGTGGATGTAATGTGAAATTATAAAGCGTCTCAACAGAATATGTGTTAACGCTCGTGTAAAGCACTGTATTAGAACATCGCAGAGAGAACATTCAGGACGTGAAAAGAGCCAAGTCAGACTTTCCAGCCATGTATAAAACTAATGTTAAATATATTCCCAAGAGAGCCGCTTTGGCTGGAACTAAATTTAAAGCCGTCATTTCATGCCGAAGCAACAGGCTGTGAATTCTTGGAGAGCACTGCGCCACTCCTTAGTTTGCCTCTAATCAGCTGATCCTGCACTGAACTTTACTCTAATGAGCGTACCATCTGCTTTCTGCATGTGTCATTGGATTGTTCATAAATGCCTGTTTGTTAATGAGAATGTTGCATAGTTTTGTGTCTCTTAAACTTAGGTCCTCCCTCCTCTCTGCCTCATAAGAACCTGCTGTGCTGGATACTAGTCTCCCTCCATAGTAGTTGGCTTGGAGTAATCTTGTCATTTCTTTTCAAAAAAGAAAACAAACAAACCAAAAAAAAAAATATTTCTGTTATTGAAATTTAACATCTGTGAGTTTAAGGGAGAAATCTCGTTAGCTGCTCTTGCACACGCTACTATACAATTTTTTATTAATTTTTTACTATTAACTCACCTGTTTTTTTGTTGTTTTTTTTTCCAATTGTGCATTTTAAGTTAAGCTAACAATGAGATTGAATCCTTTTTTTTTTTTTCTTATCAGATCCGAAAAGCTGTTTTAACGGTTGCCAAAAGCAGACATCCACGTTTGCCTTTTCTTTTTTTTTTTCTTTTCTATGAATGTCTTGTCAGAGTTGTCAATGTGTTCTCCCTTAAACGTTCTGTATGTCTTTTTTTAGAATGTTTTAAATTCCTGCCCACGACCGAAGGGGGGGGCTATAATAATCAACGCTAGTGAAAGTCTGTTTATTATCATACACAGATTCTGTTGATTTATGTCTCTGAGTTGTTTGTTTTTTCTTTATTTTTTCTCCTCCCCCCTCCTCATTGCTCATGTCTTCGTTGGCGTTTGGTGGTGTGTAACCGTGATTGCGTTACCTTAGCAATAACAATTGGTCGTCTTGGTTACGTTTGTCCTCAAGAGGTGGCACCCATGCTACAGCAGTTTATAAGACCCTGGTGTGTATTATTCAATCTTTTATTTAATTCATCTTCTCTCTGCTCTGCTCTTCTCGTCTGTCGCCTGTTCCTCCCCCTGTTGCTCTCCTCTTCTCTTCCTCGCTCTCCTTCTAAAACAAACTTCTTTTTTCAGTTTTTTCTTATCAGTTTGTAATCATTGCCAACCATGTGACTAACCCTGTCCTTTTTAGGTCCTACTTGTGATTTTTTCTTTTCTTCTTCTTCTATTTTTTATTTTTTTTTGCCTCAGTAGCACCTTCATATTACACGTTAATTTGTTTAATTTCTAGTTTTTTGCCATTGTTAATTGTCGCTAACAACTTCTAAGATGCATGGGATCAGACTTTGTCACATGCCTTGCTGGTTCAAAAACAGAGAAAGGATGCCTTTAATGCCAAAGAGCATTCCTAAAATCCCTTTCTCGTTTCATAGTCGCCCAGCTGCATGTCCTGTCCCAAAATTATCCCGACCTTTCTTTTTTTCTTCTAGTAAATATTTCCAAAAACAAAGCAAATTAAAATCAAGGTGCTATACATGAGGTTTTGCTGAACACACTGCACATAGACAGTAATGTTCTTAGAAGTCAGTGTAGCTGTGTTAAATGCAAAAAAAACCCTGATTTTGTTTGGTGTGCATGTTTATTGTGTCAGTGATCACAGGTCATGATAGGAGTTTTTACAGCTAAAAGACAAATCATGATAATAATAAAAGTAAAAAAACAACAACATTTGAATTAAGGGATGCAGTAGGCTGTGTTTATGATTCTTAAATAACTCCTTGATTAGCATTAGCCTTACATAGTGGAAGTTGTTAGTGCACTTGCACAAGTTCCTTAGCTTGTCACTGGATGATGCTCTTGACATGTTGAGTTTGGCCGTCCATGTCGTCAGGTGCACCTCTCTGCGAAATATAAGAGACAATGAGGAGAAAGACTCGGCATTCAGAGGAATTTGCACCATGATCAGTGTAAATCCTGGAGGCGTGGTGCAGGTGAGCTCTAGTCCCGGTCGTTTGGTTCTCTGTAGCTCCAGAAGACGAAATGTTGCCTCACTTCTCTTCTTTGGAACAGGACTTTATATTCTTCTGCGACGCAGTGGCCTCCTGGGTAAATCCAAAGGACGATCTCAGAGAAATGTTCTACAAGGTAAAAATTTGGCAAATGGATGGGTATAAATAAAGTAAAAAAAAAAAAAAAAAAAGTCATCACCCCCTCACAGGTGCTGATGGATGGTGTATTGCAAATGTATTCGGTTCCCCTTGAAGTTTTTAGCATTATGACCACAAACGTCTGTGTTCTTCATTATGGAGCGGTGCAGAACTGAATGTCAATCTTAGAGTGCATGACTAATACATTTTTGTACAGATATAGGTCTTTAATTTGATTCATAATGATTTTAAACAGTCTTTAAATTTGAGTGAAACCGGCGTAAACCTTGATTAAGCAGTACTATGTCAAATCTCAATAAAGTTCTTAATTAATTTGCTCTCTGAGGACAACCCTGTCTTGTATGAGGTCTGTTTTTAAAGGCAGGGGTCCTTCATGACTTGCCATTAAAACCCTTCCTCGTGTTTGGTTTCAGATCCTTCACGGGTTCAAGAACCAGGTGGGCGAAGAGAACTGGAGGCGCTTCTCTGATCAGTTCCCGCTTCCCTTGAAGGAACGACTGGCAACCTTTTATGGGGTGTAAAGGCTTCCACAGCACTGTGCCTCATCGCGGGGTCCGTTTTGTTGCTTCCCATTTTAAAAAAACGAGATGCAAACATATTTTGTGGAGTAACGTTGGCCTAAAATTAAAATCGCTTCCCTTCTCCACACAGGTCATTCACCATGGGAGACGAGACAGGGAACCATCCCAGGGAACATGTTACCCTCTACAGGGGTAAGGGGGCCGACCCCTCCCTGACCTGGAGGAAGGGGTGGGAGGGAGGTGGTAGTAGCTCCAGTTCTCAGTGCCCTTAAGCGCAAGCTGGGGAGGGGGAGAGACTGGCAGTTCGACCTTATCATGGGAGGATCATTCATTTAATCAATCTCAATCACAAATAATAGAAATTATCACTTTTTTCTTCTTTTTTTTTTCTTTTCTCCCCCCCATTTATTCTGCATACATCTTGCTTTCAGGACTACCGAAGGGTAATTTTTATGGGGGAATAAAACAATGAATCTTTAAGGTATTTGTTGAGGACAGATTCTGAGATTAATGAAAACAATTTTCGAGATACTTTATATTAAAGCAGCTAATGCTAGTAGAGCATTTTGAAATCGGGGTGGAGGGGCGGGTGGTCGGGGAAATGTACTTTCAGAATGCTGCATATCATCCAAAGTAAGTAAGTAATGACTAACAGGTAACCTATTATTTCAACACTTTACGCAGGGCAGAGGCTCTTGACTTAAAATCACCAGGGAGCACAATTCAAGAGCAGCTTTTCTGGGATTAGGTAGCATGCTTATAATATTGTGGAAAGCTGTCGAACATTAGTGATGTGTGTTGACGGCCGTCGTTGCCATTCGATAAGGTTCTTCTTTGATCGTGTAATCTATATTTAAAGTACTTTCTGTTTCCTCTGCCAGAGAATTACAGCGGCCGTCTGTAACGTAGCATGACGGGGTTTTTACACGCTGGATTTAAGTTGTGTTAAACCTTGGCTGTGATGTGACATTGGAGTGAGTCTCTTTGTTTTGTTATGTGGCGTGAATGTGACTTTTTTTTTTATAAGAGAGAGAGCAAGCATATGGAATCTTTAAAGATGCCTAAATTCATTTTTTTTTATTTTTAAATTATTGTCTGAAATTTCTGAAGGAAATCTGAAGTAGAGCATGCAGGTTATCAGCCTGTGTGTGTCTTTTTTTTTTTTACCTCAAAAACACGTCTGTGAGTTTTGTGACTTTTGCAATCAAAACCACACACACGCACACACACTTCATCAGATCAGTGTTGAGTATGTTCATTTCTCAGTGTATTGAAATTCTGTTGCTGGTTGTTTCGCTTCCTGTGCTTGGAAAAAAAAAAAAAAGCATGATCCTGAGGGTGGCTGTGTTACTGTGTCGGGTGGCTGTCACTGTGGGGTACTTGGATGCTTTTCATGTCTTGCATGTTGGTGGCCCCTCGCGCGAAAACATTTGGTGGGAAGAGGGATCTGCGGGAGGGAGGGGAGCTTCAATTCGATGTTTTAAGAAGTACATAGTAAACGATGTATGTATTGCAACACTGGGACGTGTATTAACCTTGCGTATCGCATACCGGAGCGCTCTCCCTGATCTTCCCCACACCCCGTAAACTGGATGTAGTTTTAAAATACTGTGAAGAATGTTTAATGTGTCTGCTTGTTCTGTGCTGTTATATATATGTATATTTTTTAAGTGTCAAACTGTTAAAAGGTTACAGCCTGAATGTATTCCATGATGAGTTAGAGAGATAGTTTTGTTTTTTATTAATTTGTTGTTTTTTTTTAAACACCCAGCCAGGCATTTTTTCCTCTGCTGGCCAGAGTAATAACTGCAGTATTTAATTCTTTGTAATGCACATGTAAAACAAAAAATGTACTAAAAAGTACTTGAAATAATGTAGCCAAACCCCTACTGAGGATTAATTATTGCTGCTGAAAAGTTTTCACCTAATGCAATAAGCATCTCGATGCAATTGGACTCCTAATGTAGCTTTGTACTTATAGGGATATAACCAGTTCCTTTCAAAAGTTTTCATATTGTGAAAATCTTTTTACATTTTGACACACTACAGCCACAAACTGTGACTCAACTAACAGTAGTAACTAATAGTAAAGTGCAAGAAAAAAGATGCAAAGTTTATGAAGCGCATAAAAAAAAATAAAATAAAATTCTAAAGTGTGGCATGCATTTGGATTCATCCTCCAGCTTTACACATTTTGACCCATTTTCTTCTACAAAATGGCTCAAACTCGCTCCGGCAGAATGGAGAACTTCATCTTTGAACAGGTGTTTGTTGCAAAGATTCCTAATTGGATTTGGCTCTGGACGTTGAACGGTCCATTCTGACACAAGAACATGCTTTCGGACTAAACCATTCGATTGCGGCCCTGGCTGTATGTTTAGGTTGTCCTCAAAAGGTTCAGTTCCCAGATATCTCCAGTTTAGTTTTGCCTAATCATTATTTGCTTTGAAGATATCTGCAATTTAATTTGCACTTGTCAAATCTAAAAAAAAAAAAAAAACGTTTAACATATCTCGAATTATCGACATCATTTATATTAGTTATAATGCAATTAGTCATATCTTAAATGGATATTTTGTCTAGTCAAAATATAACTAGAGATATCTCAATTTACTAATGCTTCTGCTCATAAAGCAACATCAGATATCTGGAATGTTATTGTGGTGAAACTGATTTTGTATGAAATCGGCCTGCCATGCTGCTTTATGTTTACCCCATAACATCTCACTAAAATCTATTGAAATTTGTGGTTATAGCCTGACACGATGTCAAAAAGCTGAGCATTTTTGAAGGGGACTGCAACTGGATCCCTGTAGGTATCATTTGATGTTAAAAATGACAGGACGTAATAAATGCATCATGGAATACAGAGGCAAATACTTACGTGTGTGCGTGTTCCCCCATCATTCTTTTTGTTCAAAATGTGTTTTTTTTTTTTTTTTTGTCTGGCACATTCCAGCTGTTTGGCACACAGGAGGTGGCGTGATCACAGCTAGATGGGGTGTGTTCAGTCCTCGTATTCTTCCACTGAAAGATTGTATGTCTAAGAAAAACTAAACAAAAAAACCACACACACACACAAACGAGCGCCCGTTGTTACTGTGCTGTCCTTCTGACTTGACCGCTGCTAAACATTGTAGTTGTGTATCACCACTTGAATATGTCTTTTCTAAGTGTAAACCTCAGGTTGCTTTTCTTCCAGTGTTTTTTTTTTTTTTCTGTTTGTTTTATAATTTCCTTAACGTGTAGACCTTTTATGCAGCCCCCCGTAAACGTCCTGAAGAATAGTTAAAAAGCTTGATTTTCGTGCAAGAAACGGATAAACGTGGATGTTGGATGTTAGCTGATGTGTTACTTGCAGCACTGTGAGCTATCAAAGCTAGGGGTTAAAAAAACCCAACATTTCTGCAACTATAACTTGCACATATTTCATCTAAGTTTTTGCCTAAAGTGATTGTGATTGAACTCAAGTGTTCAGTGTAATCTCTACACAATGCCATAGGAGCAAACATTTGGGGATTTTGTTGATTTGCAATAGATATTTAGCATAACTGTATTAAAACAAAACCAGGGAGATGAAAACCATAAAGAGAAAAAAAAGTTTGCAAGTACAAGTTTGACTTTCTACAAAGCTTTATTAAACAACCGCATTTTATAAAGTACCAACCAGTAGTTAGCGACGACTGTGCAAAGAGCTCCTGTATTCTGTAACTCAATTAGCCTTTAAACTTCAATAGTTAATCTGCCTTCACATTTTTTGCTATGAAAAGCAAAAACATCATTTTGATAGACTTGGTTTCATTTTTTTTTTTAAATAAGCTGCTGAATTAAGAAAAAAAAAAGTAATACTTTTGGGGCCACCAAATATTTTGGATCATGCAAAGACTCTATATTGTACTGTAGTAATTTTGTAATATTTGTAAAATGATGTAGTGGGCGTGAATGATTACCATTGCTTGAATCTGTACATTGTTCCAATAAATTGTTTACATTATGACAGGCCTTTTGTCTTCTTCCTTTCAGACTCTGCAGAGCTATCCAGTTTTTAACATAGTCTGAAATAAAACCTTTTATTGCGATTAAGCTTTGGAGAAATTTGTGCAGCGCCTTGAAAACTAACTTGAAGCCAGAACGGGGTTAAATGAATCAGGTTAACCCAACAGCAGACCTGGTGTCACCGGACCCAGTTCAATTCTTCTCTGGAGGGTTTAAAGGCAAAACGTCATGTTTGTGTACTAAACCTGAATGTATTTAAAAACTAGTTTAATCACAGAATCGACATCTATTTAAAAACAGATTTTACACCCTGGAAGTAAATCCAACATCTGAATAAAACAAAGATTCACTTTAAATCATTGCCAATGCTTCGTTTGTGTCCAGTTTGTGGTAGTACCTAACAACTTAGAACTGACCACCCTGTTTCATAAATATGTGTTTAGAGTACAATCACTGAAGCAGCGTTTGTCTGGTCAGTGGAAAAGTACTTTTCAAATGTTTATATAAAACAAAAAGCGTGCATATTTGCATGCACAGGGAGAACATGCAAACTCCGTGCAGAAAGACCCCGGGCCGGGAATCAAACCCAGGACCTTCTTGCTTCGAGGCAACAGTGCCACCAACTGCTCCACTGTGCAGCCCCAGTTAAAACTATATACGAATATATATATATAACCAACAAAGGCTATTTATTTAGCTTTAAGAGGCGGTAATAAGACATTAGAATTCCTTTTAAAATTTCTTTGCATGATTGAGGAATTTACGGAGAGCACCTGAAGGCAGCACCCCAGCCAACTTCTGTCTGTGTCCTCGTCAGCCGATGGTAGCGCTGTTTCGTCCCGAGTCTGGAGAAGGAACCGCTGGGGAAAGCAGCAGCGCAGCACCGCCTGGCGGAGGTGGAGTCTAAAGGTGGGGAGGGAGAAGAAAGGGGAGAGGAGGAAAACGGTAAAAGGCACATACAACAGATACAACAGAAACGAGGGGAGAACGGTGGATGATTTACGCTTTAAAATTCGCATTACAGCTACTTGAAGAGTTGCCGCGAAGAGGAACAGAACAAAATGATAACGCCTTACTTCCTAGAAAATTTCTGGGTAGGTGTTGTTTATTTTTTTAATGCTGTTAACACCGGTGGTACACCTCATTATTCCCTTTCGGTCTATTCTGACCTCATTATTCTGGTCGTAGTCGTAGTCTTGCGGTTACTAGGTTCTGTCCGGTGCCGACAGACTAGCCGGTCCTGAATTGCACAACCAGCATTAATGTTCTTCGGTAGTTATTCTGTTTTTACCCCGGGGTTTGGGCCTCTGTGAACCTATCTAACTTGAGAGGCTGAAGGATCCGCCCCTCTTTCCGGTAATTGGCTGCTTCTGGATTTCTTGGAATGTTTACGGTCAGTTCCAAGAATGCTATTGGCCACGTTGCCTGCCAATCACAGGCTCCCTGTCGTGCGCGTCACTTTCTTCCGTGAAGAAGTTTCCGTAAGAGGCCAGATGTTTAGCTTAGTTAGAATGCCCCGGAAAAATTTTAAATTCTAAATATATAAGTATATTTAAAAGGTAACCAAACATGTGTTGTGGATTAAAAAATAAGCTGGTGTTGTTGCGCTTCTGTTTGTATTAAAATGTGTATGTGCTGTCAAAGGTCATCTCAATGCTCATTAGAAATTCACAGCTAGGTCAGAGCAGGTCCTGTCGGTGATTCTTCCATAACTTGCTTCAAATATTTACTTATTCACTGCGCCACGTTTGTACTGTTTGACGTCTTTGAATTCCTGAATTTGCTTAGTTTTCCCAGCTTTAAGTGTTATACACCGGAGCAAATGCAAATAGTCAAATAGCTGCAATTTATTTTGTTTAACTTATCAGTTGCGTTGTTTGTAAAAACAAGGGATTATATATATTCCCCAAATTAGACTGAAACCGTTAAAATGCTGTAGCGCAATAAAAAAAGTTTTTGGTTGGCTTTAAAGACATTTAAATTGATGTCATGAAAGGACCCTTTATTGATCTAACCCCTTTTTAGTAATTACACATAATCAGTTCATTTTTGCTATGTAGGTACATGAAAACATTGTTTTACAAACCATTTAGTTGCTCCAATTCAGTCCTCATTTAAATCACACTTCATTTTGCTGTACCAAAATAATTCCTGCTATGTCACTGGCAGGGGTGAATAATAGACATTAAGTAATATTCAGGGTAGGGTTTATAAATTATATTACGCTATCACCCTATGTTCTGAACACAGCCCCCTCTAATGGCAAATAAAAAGCTGTTTTCAAAGGCAACACACAGCTAGAAGTGTAACGAGAAATGAGGCAATTGGATCAAAAGCACACCGCAGCACATCAACTCAGAATAAACCAAGTATAAGGGCCGTGTTAAATAGCTGCTGAATCTCTCTATTAGGTCTCAGTAAACTGTTGTGTTTTCAGACTCTCTGGATGATCGTTTCTAGATAACAGACAGTGTTTCCCCAAACATGGATTTTACACCAGGAACAGTTGGGATGGGCCAACTCAGTTTGATAACCTTGAGTGAAAAGCTAACTGTGAGACAGAAGCAACACGTGTTCCTACAGCTCCAAGGATAATATATGACCATTTCAGTTATATTATCTGTAACAATTATTCCTTTAGACTTTAGCAAAACTGATGTCTGAAAACCTGCTAATAGGGTGGAAGTTTTTAAGTGGTTATTCAGTTCTTTTTAATGTAAAATTGGGAATTTAACCTCCTGATATTAGCTGGTAATTAGTCAGGTTATCTGCTCCGGTAGGTAGCCAACCTGCAGTCAGCATGCGGTTCGTAACTTGCCGACTGATTTTTGGTTTTTGTGACCGGAAATATTTCCAAATAACCAAATTTATCTTTAAGTGAAGAGCTTAGCTTCTGCCTTGTTAGTTTTTATTTTTTATCGTATTGCTTCTTGTTTATTAGCTTGTAGCGTAGCTCATGCTAATCTACAGTAATGTGGCTGGAAGCTGGTAAAATACAGCCTTAACTTATTAGATTCTCCTAATTGTATTTACCTGTGTGGTAACGGCTACAGAGAAGCCATCTCTTCTATGCGACATGCCTTAAAAATGAAGCTATAAAGATGGTGCAATCCTTTACGATTATATTTATTTATTTAGTCGTTTTTGCTCAAGCAGACTCCATTATTGCCTAAACGAGAAAAGAGGAGAGCAGAGACACTCCTGATTCATCAATCTGGCCTTTGTGCCCTGCAGTGGGACACAAGAGAATGCAGTGATGGCAACGATCAGCTGTGTGTTTAGCATGCAGGGCACACATACTTGGCATTAGGGGATGCATCCATTTCCCTTTTGACTTGACTACCAGTCTGCTCTCTGAGCAGGCACATAAATCTGAAATGCTCTCTGTCTGAAACTTTTTAAAGCAGGTGAAAACATGGAGATGTTGTCCCCCCCCCACCTCCATCTTCTGCTCCTTAACTTTGATGGGATTTTTTTTTCTAATTTGCAATCTTGCCATTCATCTCTGATGTCAAAAAAAATCTCCTTATCAGCTTAAAAAAACAAGTTCTTTGAGGAATTAGGAACTAGAAGAGTTCCTAATTCAGTGTTTTTTCTTTGTCAAAATTGCGGCACTCGACTGGCCGCTGGCTGCAGAATTTCCGCTTGCTGGATTCACTCACAGGCTCACTCTCATTTCCCCTTTTTTTTTTGTTTTTTTGTCAGCGTTAAGCACAGCTTCAGTTTGTGTGACATGCGTAGCCACTGAAAGGTCTCCCTCCGTATGCGAACTGATGTGGCAGCTATGTAGTTTCTGTCCTGAAACAATGTGCTCATGTCTGGTTTGCCTGCAGCCTGTCATGGGAAAATGAGATGGAAGTGTGATAAGCAAACAGAGCTGATTCAGCCAACAGGATGGCCTTTTCTTCCCTGGAGCCTGCATGTGTGGTCGCTTGGGTTCAAATAGAATTCACTTTGCCTTGCACTCTTGAAGTACTTTTATATACACGCATTAGCTTCAGTACTGAGTTCAGTTTTTTTTTGCTTGTTTTGAATGATAGCATAATAAAGTTGTAAACATTTTTGATTTTCTTTTGTTTCCTTTGGCTCTCAGTTCAGTTGAAGGAGTCACCAAAAACCTGTTTTGTAATAAATCGGGCAGACATGTTCTCAGTCACACTGTCTTGTTCTCCACTCTTAATTCCAAGACTGGGTGCGAAGTCAACCTGACTCTGATGGGAAGAGTTCATAATATTCTCATTTACTGCTTGATTATTGTTGCAAAACAAGATTTCTTATTATTTTTCTTAAAATCTTAACATATTGTGACTCTTGATCTTGTATGAGAATCTCATACCATAACCTTTGGTGAAGATATCACAAGTACACACTATTGCCTTATTAAATAGGACTTCACAATATTAGGAAATCAATGTGATAATGATATAATAAATAAGCTAATAAGTAAACTGTGTTATTGTCTTTCTACTTCTGTTTCCTAGAACACGTAGTCACCATATAGTAGTAGTACAACCTGGAAAAAAAGTTTAGTTTTTTATTTTTATCTCAAAAACAAGTATTTATTGTTTTTGAGATAATATTTATTATATTCATATTTTTTTAAGCAATTATTTTATTTATTTCTGTCATTTTTAACCTTTCCTTACACAAGTAAAAAAAAACAAAACAACAACTAAAAAAGCAAAACCTACAGTCCTGAAATAACACAACAACAAAAAAACTCTACAAAACTGAAATTGCCAAAACTAAGTTGTCATTTCTTTATGACTTCAGCATATACTACAACTAATGTCACCAAATATATCACAGGCACAGAGGACTTGAGTGCATGACCCTTTAATAATTAGCTAACATGTATTGCAGTCCAAGCAGTTCCTCGCAATATGCATATTGTGTACACAGGAATTGCAATAACAATAGATTATGCAGCCCTAGTATTGTCACAATATTATATGATTGTTACAATAATGTAACTACTTGTTTAACTAGTAGTAGTAGTTTAACTTGTTTATCTACCTGAAGAACATCTGGGCGCCCAGAAAACTGACCCTGACCACAAAGACTTGACTGTTCAACTCCAGTGTGAAGTCATACTGCTGTACGGGGCTGAAACCTGGAGGACAGACAAACCTTCACATGGAAAAATGCAGTCATTCCTCAAAAACTGTCAGGATTTTCCCCATTCTCTGGCCAGTCACAATCGGTAACCTCAACCTATGGGAAAGAACCTGCCGACTCTCATTAGAAGCAGAAATCACTAAGAAAAGATGTCGCCGGGTAGGGTACTTTCTTCGAAAACTTCAAACCGACATCAGGCAGGACCTCAGGTGGAAACTCAAAGGCAAGTGAAAGAGAGAGGCCGTCCAACAAAACGCGTAACGATGAGACCACAAGAAAGACAATGATCTACATCTGGAGCCAACGACAAAGAAAGACCCAGGACAGAAATTTCTGGAGATCTACCTTTGGCGGCCCATACCATAGCGGGAGGGAAGGGCAATATCAAAGAATGAAAACTCTCCAAAGTCATAATTCCAAATGAATTAGTTTTACCACATCTGTAGTCTGTTATTGCTCTGCAGTTGTCAGTTAGCATAACTTTTAACGTTTCCTGCTCTGTGCCGCATATATAGCACCAACAAGAGAAGGAACAATCGCGTCTGGCTTTCACTAGCGTTCATGTAATAGCATCAGTCGATTTTTGCAATCAAGAGGGATTTGGACGAGCAACAAAAGTAAAGATGGTAGATGTTTCTGATGTGCATAAGAAGTAGAAACCCATGAATTTACATTCAGAATATGTAACTGCAATGAAGAGAAAGTTAAACTAATTATGTTAGGCATTTTCACAACTAAAGGAAAGTAATGTGTACATTGATATTAAAACTTACAGTGAATTTCAGTGATGCAAGCAGCAACTGCATATTTTAAAGCCTCAATTGATATATATTTTTTCTACCTTCAGAGGGAGTTCTTCCACTCGAACTGCCAGATTAGCTGCTAGGTGTGCATTCTGAGAAAGCAATGCAAAGAATGAACTAATAGCATTTTCCTTTCCGCACGTTTACAAACAGTTTTGGCAGCAAAAGCTGATAATTTCCAGAAAATAAGGAACACAAATGCAAAGGAAAACCCACTACTTTTAGAGTTGTGAGTTTGACTGTACTGTGATGGGTCTGAATTCCTTGTCTGCAAACAGTTTGCAGACATACTTATTTTCCGCCGCTTTCACCCAGGGCAGGGAGGAAGGCATGCCATCTATGCCTCTTTTGTATTTTTCTCCTTCTGGTTTTCTTGTTTGCAGAAGGAAACCATGTGCTCAAAGCCTCCCAGAGGGCACTTACCCTCCTTATAATTCATTTTGCACCGGTGCATGATAATTGCTACAGTAAAGTCATATGCCAACTTTCCATCCAACCATATACAGACCAGTTCTCCTATTTCCAGCCTCCATACCGAATATCTTGGAATGCTGATATAAATTGCAGAACGCCTTCGCAGACTCTCCGGTTTTAATTTGTCTTAGTCGTCTTCGGTTGTCGGGAGGGAGCAGGTAGCAGTGAGATAATAAGGCCTCTCTCCATGCCATGTCTTACATTACAGCCTGAGGCAATAAACACTCAAGTCCCCGCTCACAGGATATTACAGCTGGTGTGGAGCCCTAACAGAAGAGAAGGGGAGTGGATGGCTGTCCTCCTTCTGCCCAGCAGATGTGAGATGATAAGTAGGCAACACTGTGGTTTTGTCTCTTTTCCTACCAGGTGGTATTTGAGATTATATGGTGTCTGGTTTTCTTTCTTTTTTTTCTTTTTTTTAATCTTAGGTGGACTCCAGAATGAAAATATCATGTGCGCATACGCAGCATTGCAAAAGCAACATGTGGTTTTGTTTTGCAATCTAACATTGGGCTTGCAAAATGCTATTTGTTGATATACCTTCTTCTCTCAGTGTTCTGTGTTGTGTTCATTAAAGTCGCTCAATTGATTTAGTAGTAGAGATGCACCGATCCGATATTAATATCAGTACCGATCCCAATATTAAAAATATAATTTAGATAGGATATTGGTGATCTATAAGGGCAGATCTATTCAGTCTAATTCTATGCTTTGTACTTGGAGCAACATGAGGCTTTATTTATTTTACATTATTTTTAGAATCCCTAATTGCACTTTCTGAACCATTTGGAAGAACTTTAGTTGCAGTCTTTTATTATTATTTGTTTACTTTTTACACGTTTGACCAAAGTAGTCAACCTATTATTTTTGTCAGTTTCAGTTTCTTTACTATTTATTTTACATTGACTGTTATATCCCTAAATTGGACTGACTGAAAAAATAAAATTTGTGTTGTTACATTTTTAATTTAGTACATTTATGTCTTTGTTTTAAAAAACTGAAAAAAATAAATGTTTTAAGTCGATTCAAAACACCTTTTCTGTGTCGGATCGGTATCGGCCGATATCAAACCTCAGATATCTGTATTGGTATCGGAAGTGAAAAGGTATGTTTGCGGTTGTTGTCTTTAATAATATGTCATACGTACATTTTGGATACTCTATTTGGCTTACATATCATATTTGTTTATGAACAATAATTACTTTTCTTGTACAATTCTTTATTTTCTGAGACCATCAGAGAGTAGAGCTATGGAATATTTTCAATCACAATCACAGGTGGACTATCACCATATGCAATATTATAATGAAAAGGAATGTTTGAATGCATTGTTTGGTAGGTTGTTATATTTAAAGTACATTACATTCATAGTCAAATGGACTTTCATTTCCATTGATACACATACAACATATTACTTTCAATTCTAAGGTTGGAAAATGGCGAGTGTCATCATCACAAAATAAAAACAGGAAAATGTGGTTTAATTGCAAAAAGTGTCATCATTTCAGTATTTCACAAAATTATCACAGTGTCATTCAACTTTTATCAGCATAATCTGGTTCAAATTGGAATCCGAAACACGATCAATAGAAATAGAATGTCAGAAATAATTTAGAATTAAAGTAAATTACACATGATTAATGCAATTTTCTGATTATCTTCATAAATGCATAACTTACAATAAATAGCAGCGATTAAGCATGTAGGTACAACATGTTTGGGTTGCTGGTATGAAATATGGAAGAAACTCCTTTGAGTTTGTTGCTGTGCGTTAAAATTCTGGTTTTAAATCTAAGCCAAACAGTTTTTCTTTTTCTTTCCTTCTTCTTTCAACAAGCCTTCTCTTCTTTCTTTTACTTGCGTGTGAGACCCGTAACTTCCAAGCCAAAACAGATGTGCGCGTCCCAATGTGACGCAGGCTGACTAGTTGCAGAACTATTACCTACAGTTTTAGAAGACATAAAAACTCTGACGACACTGAGCGCCCTGCAGTCTCCCTAAGAGCAAACATATTGCAGGATCCTGGCCACAGACAGGATCAGAATAGACTGTGAACGAGTTTCTGTCATTGGTGGTAATGGCTTGGCCTGCGTATTGCACATCTGTCTCAGCCGCAAAACAGAGCTGTTGCTCCAACAAACCCTGGCCGACATGTCGCACGGCGTATCGTATCCTTTGATTTGGAATGTGTAAAAGGTTCATTTTTCCAAGCATCGTAAGTATTTATTATATTCAGAACAAGTTCCCAGTATGAGGTGGTTCATCAGTAAGGTCTACTTTCTGTGTAATGTTATGCCTGTTTGTTTTTTTTCAGCTCTTGTAGGATTGGCATAACCTGTTTCCCATTATCAAGGTTACAGTTCGTGGGCATTAGGGATCATAGTCACGCTCGAGATTAGCTAAAATACATGAATGCTTGGGACCAAACTATACCTGTTTGCAAATGGCTGTTTAAAAACTTCAGACACCTTATATACCTCAGTATGCATTACTACGCACAACGGCAAGCATCTAAGCAAACAAACTTCTATAGACTTCCTTCTTTCTATTTTGGGAGGTACAGCCAGTCAGCGTCAAGTAAAATAAATGATGCTCCTGCTTATCAAACTTCACTGAAAAGCATGTCAAGAAGCTTTGTTCTCAGGTATTTCACCTGCCCAATCTATATTTTCTTTCAAATGTTTTAGATATCCTCTAGGAAAAAAATATTCGAGAACAGGCGAATTTTCCACAAATATTTTGTAGTTACAGAAAATAGGTAAGTATTGTACTGTGAAAAGGTTCATTTCACTATATACAAATGCTTTTTTTTTAAGTGCTATTTGAAAACTATTTATTTATTTTATTTTTTTTTTTATTTTACCAAAGTCATCGTATTGTTACTTTTGGTGAGGTTGCCAGAAGAAGTGTCCCTTCACTGCCACTGATGCTCATAGACTCATTCTGCTGTTTGGAAACGTTGGGAGCTAAAGGAGCATCGTAGTTTTGTTTACAGAGACTTCATACTTCATTTAATTTCTGTTTCTGTTGTTTTCGTATATTTATTTTGGATATTTAAAATGTCTTCCAGTTCCAGTTGAAAACATTAACTAGAATTGAAAGTTTATTGAGGTTTGAGGATGTGTTCTTGCATTATTATGCCATTACCATTCTATTACTGGAATATGGTTCCAAAACAAACGTATTGTTTATCGCAATAACTTATGGGACAACTTATTGTTTGTTATTGTGGCAGGCCTATTTCTGGAATCAAAATAGCAAAGAATAAATGCTTTTTTTTAATGACATTATTATAACTGTAATAATCAGTCACATTTTTAAAGCTCAAATAGAAATGATCCTTTGGTTTTAAATTAAAAATTCTATAATATATATATTTTTTCTGTAAATATTGTGTTTCCACTAAATGCTATCATCGAGCATAACCCTACTACTGGCCCGTACATAATGTAGATAGAATGCATTCTTAATTTCATCTTTTATATGTGCTACTTTTTTAAATAACCTGTGTATTTTTGGTTTGCTCAGGGTGAAGGTGACATCGTCAGGTCATGTCTTGTAATCGGTCCCAGTTTTGTAGCTTGGAGGGGAAAAAGGCAAAAAAAACGCCCCGAGCGGTTTCCTTTGTTTGTTTTTATTTCTCTTTTGTGTACGGCGCATTGATATCAAACTCGACATGAACGGACTCGTTGCACAGAATGGCCTTTCTTCCTGTTTCTGTTCTGCTTTGTGTGTTTTCACTGGCTGTCGTCACTTCCCTGTTTTGTCGGTCCACTGGCCAACTCTCCACGTTCTTCTGACTGTGCTCCCTTTTACTTTAGCCTATAAAGCATATCGCTTGTGTAAGAAACCGTATTGCAGTCTGTCTTGCTGAGTAAGCTTAGCTGTTTGCAACGTAGTATGTGGTTATAGTTAGACTTTCAAAGTGGTTTTATTAGTTTTATTACTGCAACAGGAAGTCTGTCTCAGTGGATCTGCTTGGTGGGCTGAAACACCAGACCGTTGAGCTGAAACCCACAACTGCATGCTTTTCGTTTTAACCGCTGTTTGCTCTGTAAATATACCATAGATCTGTTTGATATAGCGCCAGGCCTTTTGACAGAAACCTTCTCTTGAACTTTCACCTTTCGCCTGTGCGGAAAAGCCGCTTTAATGTCACAGGAAATCTGCCATCGGCGGATCCGAACAGGAATTGGGAAATATCCATGGAAGCCACGGGGGCTTGAGTGTCACTGTTGCTTTAACGTAAGGGTCGGTGTGTTCTCTTACTACTGATGTGAAAGCAAATACAGTGAAGACGGATGTATTATTATTGATTTTTTTTCTGGGACACAGTGGAAATTCCGGCACTGATTTGGTGATGGATGTTCTAAGTTTAACCAAAATGAGGATATTTGCTTGTTGTTGTTGTTTTTTTTAATGAGAAGCAACAGTGTGGCTTTTCATGGAAGTTGTCCAATAAATATTACCCTGTAAAAGTTCAGAGCAGTTGTTAAAGCAGAATTAGGTTTCATGACGCTAACTATTCTGCAAACCAGTTGAGTTTTTCCTATAAATCCATAATTGAGTCACAGCAGTATTTACTTCACACAAAAAAAAACTGTTTTCACTTGAGTGGCATTTGATTTTGTTTTTTTCTCCTGACCTTACCAGACATATTAGTCTCCTCACTCTGATAGAAGAGACTAACAAATCTGATTTGATGCCACAGTTATTGTTCGATGGAGGGACCTTCTGCACTGATACGTTTGTAGATTTAATAACTTGCATTCAGAGCTAATTTCTCAGGCATTATTAACATAGTTAACAAACAATAGAGACATAAAAACACACTTGAAAAGATGAAAGAAAGTAAATTAAAAATAAATAGAAATAGAAAAATAAATACGCAAACATAATGACGCATAGTAAACAGATTGATACAAAAAAACACACCTGATAAAACATAAAATAAGGACAAAGTACAGAACAATACAATCAGATGGCAAATAAGCTGCAAAGCTCAACTAATATCCAGTCTGCATTACAAAAAGCTTCTCTTTTTTTATTTTTTATCTATAATTCATAAGTCCTCCCCCCCTTCACTAAAGCAGCGGTGCAATGGGACACCGTTGCCCAGTGAATGGATACAACAAACACACTCTCACATCACAGGTGGCTTTAGACCGATGCGGTGCGCTCTGTCTTAACTTAAAAGTCTCAAACATGGCTAAGATGAGCATGATCGACCAGAAGGTTCTGCAGACGCAGCTGGAGTCGATGCAGACAGTGAGGAAGCTGATGGTAGAAAACCTGTTCGTGGTAATATCTGTTCTGTGAACTGGTGTTTGGGACTGTTTGTTCCACTTTATTTCCATTTTCACAGCTTGATTTGTCTTGTTTTTGTGTGTGTGCGTTTGAAATGCAGGGAGAAAAGAACAATGGCTTTGATGTGCTGTACCACAACATGAAGCACGGGCAGATTTCCTCCAAGGAGCTGACGGACTTCATCAGAGAAAGGTAAGTCTGAGAAGGCGGCGACGCGAGTGCGCCGACACCAGCAGGCCGTGCTGCGCGAAGCACGTCTTTCTCGTTTATGTGGGTTTAAATCTGGGACAGCCTTAACAGCATTTCCTGTCCTTCGTGTTGCTCCTCTAACAGCAGCCAGTTGTCAGCTGAAAGCGTTAATCGTTTCGTTAAGTTTGCACATCTACACGCAGTGTGGATATGACGCAAACTCTGCCTCCGTGGGAGCCCACCTCCAACCTGGCACCGGCAGTCTCTCCGTTCCCACAACACAGTAATGACAGGTTTGCTTTTAAAACCCGGATTCTCTCTGCCGTGTGAAAGGTGTGTGCTCAGACAGTGTCACATGACACCAGGTCTACCGCTGGAATCCGACGGGACATTCCTCCGTCTGTCGGTTTCAGAGGAGTGAGTCATTCCGACTCTTTATTGCACCCTGGGGAATGTGATGAGCCTCACTGAGATGACTGAGCGAGTATTGATACAAAATGACTGGATTCCTGTTAGGGCTGCAAGTTCTGATTACTTGTTGATTAAAAATATAGTGATTATTATGATGATTAATTGGATTAAAAAAAATGGCACATTTTGCGGATTTGTCATTTCAGCCTTTTTCTATACAATATTCTAAATACATCAAGAGATGCAAATAATTTGATTCTTCTAGGGATGCACTGATCCACTTTTTGTCACTTCCGTTACTGATATGAATATATGAGCTTTAGTACAGATACAGAAAAACAGTTCTGAAGTGACTTTAAATTTGTCATTTTATTTGTTTATTTTTAAATACAGGCATAAATGTACAGAATTACAAATTTATTTGATAATTCTGCACTGGTCCAGCACACTTAAATACACAAAACTTAGTCAAACATGTAAAAACGACACAACTTTGATTTGTTCAATCAGTGCAATTAGGAGAAATAAAAGAAACTGAAACTGACAAAAGCAAACTGCAACAAACTTTCATTCAAGGAAGTACAATTAGGGATTTCTAAATATAATGTAAAATAAACAATAAAGCATAGAGTTGGACTTCATAGATCTGCCCTTAAGGATCGGTCACATTGTCACCGATACACAATCTAGAATTCACTTCAAGAGAGGGATCAATACAGATCATTTGTAGCAAAGGACACATCTGCATTCTGTAGTGTTTAGTTTTTATGAATGACATTAAGGTACCAGGGTTTACAAATTCCACTTCCGTGAGCAAATACAAGAAATAGATTTTTTTAAATAGAGCTGCTCTGAGTTTAGTCACAATGCCAAGAAAAGGAACTTCAAGCCACACGCTTCAATCCAGATTGGTTTGTTGTTTCAGGATTTTTGGTACCTGTACTGTTTAAAAATTTCACTGAGAGTACTGGAGGCGTCAAGGATGCCATAAAAACTGCATGTAAAATATATAAATAAATATATAATACATAAAAAAAAGTCTAGAAATGTAAGTCTGGAAAAGTTTGGAATTGTTCTGTTTTTTCTTGCATTAAATTTGTAGCAGGTTTATACTGAATTTAGTCTTGTTGTGGACTTGCTTGTTCATCAGTAACATGGGTCATTTTTACACCTTCAAAAACTGCACTAGGGCTCCCTCTAGTGGCAATAAAAGTCAGCGCGTCACGCTAGTATCCCCAACATCTTTCTGTCCTTTATTGTGATTCCATGCACACTGAAGAACTGAAAAGATAGAACTGAACTGGTCATTTATAGGAGGCCTTCATTCACATCTGTCCCAGTCTTAGAGATGAAAGGACTGCTTTCTATTGTAAGGCGACATCGTCATGATTTACCAGGAGTCTCCAGTTGAGTAAGAGAGACGATTTGTTATTCAAATCCTGATGCAGTATTTACATGTTGACTTTTTTTAAATGTTTGTTAAATAAGGTGACATAAGCATCCTCCATATTTACTGATTTCCATAGTAAAAATGTGTAAAAAGCCGTAAAATAAATCTTCTACCATCTGGATCTGCACAATGTATCGCAGATATATTGTCATCGTCATATCAGTGTGTGTAATATTGATACAGAAATGGACTATTTGGGGTTCAGTAATTGTTGGCTAATATATTCAGGTGTTATGAACCTGAATTTTAAATAGTCATCACAATGTTTACTAGGACTGGGCGATTTGGCATGAAAAATAAAATCTAGATTGTATTTCCAATTTTAATGTTTTGTTTTGTTTTTTACTTACAAATAACAGAAAATATATTCAACATTTTTTCTGTTATTTTATTTAAATCATCCCTTCAGTGAGTTGTATGGCTGGGTATGAGGCCCTTATTTGATTACAAGAGTAGAAATTTATCAGAAGAATGTCTTCAAATTACAAGGAAAAAGTCATTTTAGTTGTTGTTGTTTGTGTTAGAAGTTTTCATAAAATTCTGACTTAATTCTCCTAATTTTATTACATTATTCTGGTAATATATTTATGCTCACATTGTGTAATATTATTACTGCATTATCGTAAAATAAATAAATAAATAAAGTCTTAGCCTGACCCTTACATTTAGCCGTAGAATTGACCTGAAGTCAAAGTCCAGGTAAACAGAAGCTGTAAAACGACACTTGTCAAACAAGATGGCGGCTTTGTGCGTGCTGACATCACTCTGAACTATGGAAACACAAGGAATGCATTGGTGGAAAAAAACCAAAACGGATTTTCCAAAAAGGAAATCTTCAAAAACCAAAAATCTTTAAAATGTATTAATCACCCAGTTGCCACTGCAAGATAATACAAGATAATATCATGCAACCATGCTACCTTCTGGTATCAAGTCGGTTTTGAGGAGTTTTTGTAGCATATTTTTAAAGACATTAGACAACTTTGCACTTTATCCGTCATCCTTTTTAGAAATAGAAATAGTCTGCTAGTTTTCTTCTAATCCCATTCCAACGCGCTGAGACGTGTATCTGTAACATGACAACACACAGCACCGTATCTCCGTCTTGTTGCATCTTCTGCAAAGGCTTTTGTCGTTGACCCTTGCATGCTGCGTACGGGCGTGTCTGAGTTCACACTCGGTCGACCCGTTTCCCCCTGAACGACCTTGACTGCCGAGACAAGATGGCTGGATCTTGTAGATGCATAATTCAGACTTTCTCTGCGATGCTGCAGCAGTTTGTGTAATTTTTTTCTCTTCCCGTCGCATTGTTGTAAAGGAAATAAATAGTCATTCTAACACGTCTCTTCTCCTTGTAGGAGCGTCATTGAAGAGGCCTACGCCAGGTCCATGACCAAACTCGCCAAGTCAGCTGGCAACTTCTCTCAGCTGGGGTGAGTTTATGCTTTCCCTTACGCTGTCAAAAACAATAACAATAATGAAAAACATTAATAACAAGAATCTTACTCAATCAGGACCTTTGCACCAATGTGGGACATCTTCAAAAGCTCAACGGAGAAACTGGCCAGCTGTCACATGGACCTAGTGAGGAAGCTGCAAGAACTTATAAAAGAAGTGCAGAGATACGTGGAAGAACAGGCCAAAGCACATAAGAAGGTAAAGACACATAAGATTTGAATGACTTGTTTCCTTTTTATGATGGCATTGTGCAGTTTTCATGTACTACGGTAGATATAGAGGTTTGAATTGTCATTAAGTTGTTTTAGAAATTCTTTAAAAGAACAACTTTAGCCACAGAAAATCCTTAACTTTGTTTCTATGGATACCTATTTATTCCTAAAGCTCTTATCTAGGTTTCTGCTTTGTCGCGCCCATCTTCAACAAGGACCCAAACTTTCAGTTTGTTTAAATGTGCGTATTTCAATGAAACCCTGTCCTTGGCAGAAAACGTTCTGTTTTTATATTTCAGCACTATTTGGTCTTCGTTCTATTGTGGAAGATGTAAACTACGTAGAGCGCTTCCTTCTATTTTATGGCACTTTGACATTTTTATTCACATGGCTTTCTCTTGTTCCTGTCATTTTCTGCTCCAAGTTGAGGTTTTTAAAGCTGTTGTGTGGAATCACACTGCAGCCCCCTGCCGGAGAATCCGGTGACGTCTTCTTCCTCCAAAAGCTTGTGTAGTTTCATGGCTTTTTATTTTACACCGCCATTCTGCATATAAAGCAAAACCGTTCAGACACGGAGTTGTATACGTTTCATAGCGAGTCTGTAGGTTTAATTACTTCCTCCTCTGCCTGGCTGAAGGTCTGCTTCACATGTGTGAGAATTAACGGAGGAGCTGGGAGAGGATTTTACAGGATTCCTACTCAGACAGGAAAAATCTGGAGCTTGATTATTCATGGCAACATCCATTCATTCATCTGTCCGTCTCCTTTTTTTTTTTACTATTTATACTTTAAAATTGGTGCTGTCAGTCGATTAAAAAATGTAATCCGACTAATCTCGATTAATCACTATGCTTAACTTTGTAAGCTTGAAATGTAAATGTGCAGGCATTTGTGCAAGGCCCTCCTGTTGTACTCCAACCAATCAAAATGCAGGCAATCATTATTATTTTTTTATTTTTTAGCAGAAAGCAGATAATGTAGACTCTCTGTACTAAACTGCGACTAAGGGAAACTTACTCCATTAGACATGCATACTAGTAGAAACAAACTTGTTCTGGGGACAATTGACAGATAAGATATATTAAATTTTCTAGTTCCTGGGGGGGCAACCCCTTGTAATGTTGCCCTGGGCAAATGCCCATATATCCCATAGCAAAACTGTCACTGTATGCACATTTTCCAAAAAAAAACAAACAAACAAACAAAAAAAGCATTTTATTGTCTTAAACCAAACATGTCTCAAGATTCTCAGTTTTCCAAGTTTTCATGTTCAGGATAGACTTTTATGTCAAAATAGTAGCTTGATTAATCTGCGTTATGTAATGCTAACATGTTAAAATGTTCCGATTAGTCGCGTGCGTTAACACTGACTGGCCTATTTTAAATTAACCTAAAAGTCTCAGTTGTAACTCTGAAAGTCTGGAACTTCCACATGTGAATTGTGCAGTAACCCTGATTTGGGGTGAAGTCATTTTCCTGAAGAGGAACAGCTGTTCAGGCCAAGTGTTTCCTTTTAATGGACATAAATAAGGATCGGAGCAATCGATGACTCTTGCAAATGTCTTTTGTCTTGTTGAGCGACCTAACGAGCACGCGTGGCCTTTCAGACAAAAGAAGAAGTGGCACCGACCCTGGAAGCCGTCCAGAGCATCCAGTCCATCGCTCAGTCTCTTCAGAAGTCCAAGGAGAACTACAATGCCAAAACCGTGGAGCAGGAGCGGCTCCGCAAAGAGGGGGCCACCCAGCGAGACGTGGACAAGGTGGGAGGTCACCCTTTTTTACACATACACATACATATCCTCGGTACGCTAATGTAGCATGATGAAGTGTGTCCTGGTTTATGGAAGCACAAAACCTGAGCGAATCCTTTCCTCAGATGTTCAACTTGATCTCTGGTTTCACTCTGATACGTTTAACCTGATCCGGAAAGCAAACCAGCGTAAGTCATCGATCTGTTTGTTTTCACATTCCAGGCCGGAGTGAAAGCCAAAAAAGCCATAGAGACCTACAAGTCATACGTGGAGAAGTACGCTTCAGCCAAGTCCGACTTTGAACAGAAGATGGCAGAAACTTCACAGGTTTTTATGAATCTTAGCTGGTTTCTCTCTCCCCTCCCCCTCTGTGTGCATGTGATCTAATGACGGATGCGTTCTCAAACTCTGCTTATCGTCCATCTTTGTGACATGCAAACGCTTTGTTGCGTAATCTGTTAGTCCGGCGCTCGTCTGTTCCATGTTTCGGGTCCTGTATCGTCTCCAGATTGTGTTTTTTCCTCTGTAACCGGATCGTTGTGCAAAGACCCTGATTGGATCCATCCGAGCGGCTGATTAGATAAACTCCAAATTAAAGTCAGCTCAGCAGAATCGGGCCTCCACATCCTGGTGTACCGCAGCGGCACTGCCACTAGAGCTGGTTTGAGTTAGCCCCGCCGTTTTTCTCTCCTGGCTGTTGCGGAGGAAGCGGCGTTGCGGCTCGCGCTTCCGCTGGATGGCCGTCTACAGCTCATCTCCCACGCTTCGCATGTGGACACATAATTATAAACACTGTGAACACATGTGTGCTCTGACATCACCGGGGCGCCTGCATGTGTGTTCTGGTTGTCTGCGTGTTCTTGCTGGCAGTAGATGGAAGTACAGTCTTACTTACAGTTCCTTGCAAAAGTATTTATACCCCTTTGAACTTTTTTTTTTTCATGCTACAAACACCAATTTCTGCATATTTTGTTGGGCTTGCATCTGATTGAGCAATAATTTTAGTAATCGATTAATCGATATTCAGATGATTAACCTATTAATTGGATAAGAAAATTGCAAAAATTTTTCATTTTGCCACTTAAAACGTTTATACATTATTAGAATTACATTAAAATATACAAGTAAACAAATAATAAAACTCATTTGATAAGTAAGAAAAATAAACATTTTATTACCTAAAATGCAATACCATATCATTCCTTTAGTAAACCTGAACTAAATCTATACTTCTTGAGGAGTTTTGGCTAAAATATATTTGAAGACAAAGGTTTTTTTTTATTTTAAATGCAAAATGTGTATAGTTTTGGTACAGTTTTGGTGTAATTGCTGCTCTAAATATGTTGTTTTATTCACCAAATTACCTTTTATTAAACTTTGTATTCAAATTCAAAAAAACTTTATTGACCCCAAAGGGAAATTAAAAGTTGATGTAACTCATTAATTCATAGTCAAAATCAAAGTATGCTCCTATCTGCAATTAATCAGTTACTAACTTGTTCAACGATTATTTCAATAATCGATTACCGTATTTTCCGGACTATAAGTCGCACCGGAGTATAAGTCGCATTTTTGAGGGAAATTTATTTGATAAAATCCAACACCAAGAACAGACATTTCATCTTGAAAGGCAATAAAAATAGAATAAAGGCAACAACAGGCTGAATAATTGTACGGTATGCTAACGTTACATGACACATGAACAACGAACTGAGAACGGAGAACATATTAAGAGTTATTCATATAACTATAGCATAAATAACATGCTAACAAGTTTACCAAACCATCCGTGTCTCTCCAAATCACTAAACGCAATGAAATCTTCATAGTCGATGTTGCTTGTAAACAGCTCGGCTAACTCCGGAGGTAGAATAACACAGGCCTAGAGCGCCCTCTTGCGGTTTAGTGCGAAAATAACATGTGATATGATATAATAATGTGTAAATTTCCACACATAAGTCGCTCCGGAGTATAAGTCGCACCCCCAGCCAAACTATGAAAAAAACTGTGACTTATAGTCCGGAAAATACGGTAATATAATTAATCCAATTAATTGTTTCAGCACTAGTGACAGAATAAAAAAAATTCAATTCACCTCTTCAATAGATCGTACTGGACAAGGATCAAGTCACCAGCTCCGTCTATTTCTAATCATAAGGGCAGACAGAGGCTTAAAGAGAGGCGGCAAAAGCAAATGAGGTGGATTAGCAGTGCTTGCCAACAACGGATGGTGTTATCCAAGATCTGTTGCTGTGCAACATCATCTCTGCTGCCCAAATATTGAGCTATTAGCATGTCGTAGTTATGGGCAACAGCCTTCAATCAGAAGCCCCTTCAGGTTTGTTGCGAGACTGACTGCTACTGGAGTTCCTTTCGGCCCACAGCATCACCATCCGTAACGACTCTCTGAAGATGCTTGGATGGTATGAGTTAGGATAGCATTTAATTTCCCCTTTGGGATAAATAAAGTGTTTTTGAAATGAGTTTGAATTGACTTGAATAATTTTGCTTAGAAAAGGAAACATGGTTTTGAAAATGGCTTCTAAAAAAATCTCCGCGTTCAGCCTTCTGTGCTCTAATCTGTGGCGGCACTGACTGACCTTGAAACTACTTTTCAAAGAACGGTCAAAGGTTTTAGTCTTTAAATGTGCAAAGAGACTCGTATACCATACATCTCTTAGCCTCCAACTAAAGACGGCTTTACAATAATACCCTGATTTGTCTTGGTCTCTAACTACAGATTATATTGAGGATAAACATCACATGTCACATGATGAAATGTAAAGAATCTCAAGGTGTATGAATACTTCTGCATGGCGCTGTGGCTGCACACCCTTGTACTTCACAGTCAGACACGAGAGGCTCTTTATCTGAGTTCTTTTTGTGATTATTAAGAGCTAATCTGCTCACTAATGCCTGGATTTTTCTCTTCATGACTGTTTGAGCTCAGGCGTCTCAGTTTACGTCCAAAACCCAGATCTCAATGAGAGCGTTCGAGCCCTGTGATCTCTGCGCAAGCACTGCAGTAAAACACACCAGAAATGAATCCTCGCCAGCGCCTGACATGATCACAATCGACATCTCGTGAAAGGACTTATGTTGTGCGCGCGCCTCGGACCACCCAGACTCTCACACATGAGGTCACAGCGAGAAGATTTCCCTTCGAGTCAAAGTCACGCTCTTGTTTCTTTGCTTTCCCATCCTCCCGATAACGTGACGTCAAGTTGTTTGGTGCGCGGTTACTTTGCTGTCGCCTGACAATAGATGTCGTCTGCGTTCGTTTCAGAGATTCCAGGACATCGAGGAAAACCACATTCTCCACATGAAGGAGATCATCCGCTCATACTCGCAGTCTGTGGAGGAAACGCACGTTCAGATCGGAGAGGTGAGTGTGTTCCTCTGACGTCGCCCCCCCCCGTGTGTGGATTGGTTGATCCGGAGTGCTGCTCACCGAGTGATCCTCCATCATCTGGGTCAGTGATTGAAATGAAAACCAGGAAATTATCCATTTGATCCAAACTGATCAAGTCTTAATTTTCAGACTGTCAAAGTCTTGTAGGTTCAGCTGGAATTGTTTTCAGACATCACTCACAGAGTGCCATTAATCGGTATTTAATGCTTTCTAGGTCATTTCCTTTTATTATTTATTCAGCAATTTGACTTAATGGTCAAGTTTTACTACATTCTGCTGGCATGTTTTCATTAGTTTGTAGCAGCTCTATTTGCATGGCCTGTAGAGGGCGATGCCGCACCATGAAATAAAATCCCTCACAGCTTCACAGCTGGCTGGTCGCTCTCTAAAGATGTAACTGAATATTTTCACCACAACACAGAAAAGACACACAAAAAAAGAAGAAAGAGTACCACCTTTTTACAGATTTTTACTTTTTATTATCTTATTAGGTTATTGAGATATGCTTTCTGCAATGAAAGTATGCAGTTTTTTTAGTTTTTTTTTTTTTTCTTTCAGACGAATTCACTTTTTTGCTGTTTTGTTTCCGTGAAGCTCTGATGTAGCATCATTTGATTTATGTCTAAAAAATATTAATGTTTCTAGTTTTTTTTCTGATTTCTGTCCAAGAAATTCTAATGAAATTGGATATTTTCTTCTGATTTAACTGTAAGTAAAACCCTTCCAGTGATTTTTTTTTTAATATAGATATATATATATATGTATATTTGTGTGTCTGGCTACTTAATCCTTAATTGTTCTGTATATTTTAACTGGACAATATGCAGAAAACCCAACTTAAAAAAAAACATTACCGCATGGATATCCAACACTTTAATGTGTTTATTCTTTTTACATCTTACCAAAAAAATTTGCCTGCTCTTCCATGTTACATGTTTTTCAAATAAAACCTTTAAGTGTCAGTCGTATTGGGTAAAGGATGTCTCCTACAGGAACAGTTTGCATCATTGTGGTAAAATCATGGCGTTTGTGGGAGTGGAAAAAAAACAACTCAGTTTTGAAAATACATCTGATGTCGACTTTTTCTTTTTAATTGACTCTTATTCAACTCGCTTAGATCTTTGAGTGTTTCTTAGGGATGTCAAATATAAAACCTCTTATCTTTAATGTAGAAATTTTAACATTCGAAATAGACATTTACTTTGTATTCATGACTTTGCTGTACGTCTTGGGGAAAGGCTTTCCCATAAAAATCATCATAAACACAGGAGAAGCTCATTTTGCCACATGCAGTAGGTAGAACTTTAGCATTCTTTATCATCAGTGTGGAGGAGTTTTACGATCCTCGTCAGGAAAATGACTTCAGTTCTCTTCAGTTTTCAGACTTGAGATTTGTTCCTGCTATTTTAAACTTCCAACGCATCATGTCAGTCGAGGCCTTTACCTCCACTGGACTCTTTTCCTGTTCAGCAATTCTGTTGCGGATTGACTCCTTTGTTTTGCGTCATGAACATCACCAACAAAAATGCAGAACCGGTACTAGCAGCATCATGCAGTTGCTTTTTCTTTTCAATTCCGAGTTTTTAAACCATGTAGGAGTTTCTGGTGACATAAAAAGCTCATGGCTCAGTCTACCTTTAGTGGGGAAAAGGTGACTGACTCCCCACTAAAAGGGAAAAGGCTCCGTCTGTTGTTTTTGCTTGTTTACTCAAATATCCTCAATTAGTCGGCTTTAATGCTAAGCTGCTTTGCGTCGTTAAGCTGCCATTGACAAGTGATTGCCGTTGTTTAACCAAGCCAAAGAAACTGTGGCATCTTATCAGGTATCTGGAGGGAGAATGCCGAGACCAGTGACAGAGAGAGATGAGTGAGAAGAAAGGGAAAGAGCTGCACCTTTTAAAAGTGGTGAGCAGTGCGCTGCGTTGAGAGAGGCAGCGAGAGAGTTAAACAGAGAGAGGCAGGTGCGTCTGTCGCTGTGCGTGCTGTGTTTGTTTTTGTAAGTGAACGTTTGTGTGTGAGCGAGGGCGCCTTCAGGCCAGACGCATGTGTGTGTAGCATGTGGGCGAAAGTCTCAGTGGAGAGACGAGGACCCTTTTTTTTTTTGTTTGTTTGTTTGTGTTGACATATGAGCGTGTGTGTGTGTGTGTGTGTGTGTGCGTCTCTATGTGAGATGAGCAGGGCAAGACACGTTGATGACATTAGAGACCACCATCACGCCAGCAGCACCTGACGGGTTGCGTGTGCGCTTCCTCGCCACGGCAACCTTCTTACCACCCCACCACCAACACCCTCCCCCTCCTCATCCTCTGCTGGCAGGCAGGGCATAGATGGCTAATGCATTCTACCTCACCACTTCATACCACTGGGGCCCAGAAGGGGAGTGGGAGGTTGGGGCAGACACATATATATAGACACACACACGTGTGTGAATCCGTCTTGCTTTGATGGTGGAGCCACTCGCTATAGCGCTCGGGAGTATCACGCACATCTAAATAGTTTGTCTAGATGCAACAGTCAGCCCCTCGTCTTTATCTTCATGCCTTTGCATCGCTCGCACTTCCCCCTTCACCAAACTCAAAAGGCGCACGTGCAAACAAGCACTAACCTTTGTGTGACACTGCCCAGAGGGTAACCATGGCAGTAACAAAGACAACCTCTGACACCCTGGTCTAACTGTAAGACTCAGTAGGGCTGCGCATGCTAAAGTAGCGTTAGCTTAAAGTGTTGCAAATATTGGAAGTTGGAGCAGCATCAAGTGTGCATATGAAGATCACTAAACCGGATGAGGAACATTTTGTTATAAACTATTCTTCATAAGCATAGTTTATATTCAATGCATTGATCCAGTGAATGCAGTTGTTATGCAACGCAATCAATAAAAAAACTCTCCAGACGAGTTTCATCTTTTCAGTTTCACATTCAGGATACACATTTTTTCTTTGGATTTGAACTCCCATTAGATGTTATTTAATGAAGACTCAAAACGTCATTCCCTTACAGTGGACTGAAAAGATTATACAAAAAATATTTAAACCATCGGTGGTCCAACTGGAAACAAAACCTCTCTGCTGAAGGGAGGCGTTGCAACTTGCCCCATGGCAGACGGCTTGTTTTAGTATCTTAAAATCAAAGTACATTAAAGTATCAACCTTCCCGACCACTCAGGTCTTCTGGTTCTAGTCGACTCTGCATCACCAGAACCGGAACCAAACATGGAGAACCAGGGTTCAGTTTCTATCCTCCACTAATCTGGAACAAACTTCCAGATAACTGCAAAGATGCTGTTCCCTTAAATCGAGGCTAAAAACCCACCTGTTTATTTTGTATCTTGTTACAAAATAACTGGAACCTTGATCAATACATTTGATCTATATTTGCTTTATAATATTGACAAAATGTAATGTTTATTTCTCGTTTTAAATGGTCACTGTACTGTGTCTTTTTGGTGCAGAGCACCTTGAACTGCAGTGTTGCTGAAATGTCCTGTGCAAATAAACTTGACTGTTTTTTTTTTTTTTGCTGTAGTTGAGGATCTCAGAGTCACATAAGGTCCTGACTGAACCAGTTTTCCCATCTCATGCTTGTCCTTTTCTCTCTCTGTAGGTGCACAATGAATTTGTGAGGAACATCGAGAACACGTCGGAGGAGAGCTTAATACAAAAACTGTCTGAGAGCAAAGGAACAGGCAAGGAGAGGCCAGGTAAGGCAAGACATTGTTTGTCCCGACACTGGAAACAGGATGACCACACATCCTTTAAAGCCTTAAGTTCATCCATCTAAAATCAAGGCCTTAAAATATCTTACATTTATTTTAAGAATTGTAAGTTGGCCTTACACACATTAATGACAGGTCTTAAATGTTGTCGTGACGGGACAATTTAATTTTGGATAGTCTATGTTTTTTGTTTGTTGTATTTTTTCTCGCAGGATTTTTCTGTCAGGCAAAATTTTGAGTTGCACGGAAACGTCTTCACAGCGTTTTGCGACTCCATGAGGGTTGAGGCTATCGCTAAGTAGCTGCTAATATACTTTTTTCTAGGTATCTGGTTAGCTTCTTGGCATCCATCATTGGGTTAAGTGCAAATGTCTCCTCGGTTGGCTTTTTTCGTTTTGTTTTGCACATTTCCGAACGTGGCACGCGTTTTCAATTTCGTTCATTAGTCGTCTTAATAAAAGTCTTAAATTTGAGTCGGTGGGACCTGTGGAAACCCTGGAGTGTCGATACAGTTCTGAGCAGGGCTGATCCTGCCTTTCCCTGATGGGAGGGGTAGCATGGAGAGGGGCAATTAGACGTTAGAGCAGGCCATCGGAGGCAATCATAGTAATCTGCTGTAAAGGAAGGCCGGCTCGGCATTCCAGTAAGCATGTGACACGCTCGCAGATTAAGCAGGCATAACCAACTTTTCGGGGAGGTCAGAGCTCGACAATGGCTCTTGTGTAAACTTTGCCGTGCCACAATAATCAAGGGAATACTTGTCAGTTTTCTTTGGCATTGCACGGTCACTTCCCACTCCGTCACGCTCACACATACACACAGAAATCCAACTGAATCCACTCAGTCACTATAAACTATTTCACCTCTACTCATTTCTATTCTTTGCCGTTTGGCGTCTCTGAACTGGTGTCCCGATCTAGGCGTAACCTCACCAGTCCCTCTTCCTCGCACTCCTATTACGTCAGGTCACAAGCACAGAGGCCTCACCTCTGCCGTGGTTGTGTGTACACAAACGGTGACCCCCCGTGTCCAAACACTTGGTCCAACAAGCGGCGGGGCCCTCATTTGTTTGGACAGCGGATTTAATTGAGGTTGAAAAAATCGGTCTGAAAATTCCTCCCCGTATCAAGCTGTTCATTAGGGATTGCACAGCAGCTCCGGTCCTGTCAGAAGGAATAAACCACCCTGTCCGATGATGAAATAGCTGAACGGATGGCCGGTCCAGGGCCTTTTCAAAGAAAGAGAGAGAGAGAGAAAGAGGGGTTGAATAAACTTTTTATTGCGGAAACAATACTAAAGTGACACGCTGCGAGGCGGAGTGGAGGGGGGGATTTTAGGAGGGTCGGACTGCTCAACGATATCCAGCTGAGCTGTCAACTGGCAGTGGGCCAGACACGCAAACTCGTCTCCGCCCCGCCCTTCTCTCCTGTTCCCTGTGCCATGTGAAGCATATGCAATTTAAAAAACCATCTTCCACTCATGCGTGACTGCCTGCCGCCCTCACAGAGCAGCAAGAAAAGGAGCCATCTTCCCCTGTATAAACACTGTTGCCTGTCTGTTTGGAGAAGCTTAAACAGTTCCTAATGTCTGTCCAGGTTTGGGTAATATCCACGTGCGGCTGTTTGGACTTCGCTTGCAGCGTGTGTGCGTAAATATAGTCAGATGGAAAAAGGAGTTGCTTCCCCGTCCGGTTCTGACTTCTATTTTCCAGTCATTCTCGCGCCTCTATTATCCCGTTTGGTATCTTTGTGAAGACGCATGATTCTATACGTTGAAGAGACAACCAAAAAAACATTCCTTTTTTATCCCTTTTATAGCCAAAGAGTGCTTTTGGGTGCATAATCTGATCCATATTTCAGGCGGAAGGGAAAACTAAGAGTCTGGCTGTTCATGAAAAATTGCCAAAACGAACATTGTTGTTGTTTTTTGTACTTTTGTCTTTTGCGTGGACAAAGATGGTGGTGGCAGCGACATTCTGTGATGGCACACTATGTCTGGCCAGATGAGATCAAGGTTAACTGTTTTTAGTCTGACCTCCAAAACGCGCTGGTTGAACGCTTAAGATTGCCGATTACATCATCCCCACAGTGGGAAACACTGTGGTAGTGGCATTATGCTGTGGGCATTAGGTCTGTCATTCAAACTGTTTTGTCTCAGTAATTATAGCGATTATAGATAATGTTGTCTTGAGACTATTTTCAAGTAACATATTAACAATGGCGCAAGAGAGCAAGTTTGCTTGACCGATAGACTTACACTTAGGAATGAAGCTGGAAGATGTTTCAAACATCCAAAATAATAAGACAGAGACGCTGCACAGGGGAAAACTGGGTGCAGCTAGTTTCGACTTTTTGGGGTGGACGTTCATGTTCCAGCAGGATGAGCGTGCAGATTTCGTGCTACCAGATCAGAATTTTAAATAGACTCTCCAGTCGTTCTCTCTAACCCACCAAAGGCCTCATAAAAGTCAAAGAAACAACCTTATTTTTCTGGATAATTACAGCAAAGTTGTTGAATGACTCTTCAAACCGTTTTGGCGGTCGGTACGCCGCCGCCGTGCGTTTGCCAGGTCCGAGGAAGGCCCGACATTGCACGGCAGCGTAGATCGGTCATCGGTGTACTTTATCCACTTCACTTGGTGTGATGCGTGCCTCTCGTGACTTGCTGCCTCCCTGCGCTTCACTCAGCCCCGCGCGCGCCAGACAATGCGTCAATCCCGCTCGCTACCGGCGTCCTCCAGGGAGGGCACACGGCCGTGTACGTTTTGAGTTGAAATATCATTAGCTTTGTTGTTTTCAGGTCAAGGCATGTTAGTGTATCAGAAAAACCGCCAGAGGGGTCCTGCCCCGTCTTCTTCTTCTCTCTCTCTCTCTCTCTCTCTCTCTGTGTCACCCCCTCCTGCTCATCTTGCTGTTTCTCCTCTCAGGATTTCTAAAGCGTGCAGCGTGTTTGTGTCTGTCTGGCTCGGTCGCAGACGAACCGTCCTCTGGATTTTGCCCGACTGTCGTGTATCCGCATCGCCTGCCCTGCCTCCAGTTTTTCTGTTTGTGAAAACTGCGCGAGCCCCTGTGTTCCCCGGCCCTTTGAAAAGCCTCGGTAAATCTGTCTGGAGTGACAGATGAAGCGTGACGATGGAGGGGCAGCACCTTGGGGGCGAACTTGCATTATTGATGAGCAATAAATCAAGTGTGAACCGAGTTGTTTTTGGCAGTTTTCTCACCAGCTGATTGATGTATCCAAGTAAGCAAAAGAAGTGTTTTGTTTTTTTTTGCCAAAAATAAATCCATGGCTGGTTGTGCAACATCATAGCTATTAGCTAGATGATATTTTAAGACATGTTCACATGCTGCTGGTTATACAGTACTAAAGCATTCATACAGTCTTCCTCCTAGAGCCTATTTTAAGTTTTTTTCCCTCATATTACGAGAACAAACTAGTGTATTTTATTGGGATTTTATATTGTGTTTAGAAAAACACAAAGGTCTGTGTACTTGTGAACGGAAAAGCAAATGATGCACCGTGTTGTGTTTTTTCAAATAATGTTTTCTGCTTCTTACAAATAAAAAATATAAAAAATTAAATGTGCAAAAAGTATTCATCCCTCCTGTGACAAGGTGTCTGCACATCCTTCTTAAATTTATGTCTCTTAAAATAAGGTATTAAGATATCTTACATTCAGGACATTCAGGACATACAGGACTTGCGTTTTGTCGTAGCAGGACTGTTTAATCTAGCATATTCTCATATGCAGTTTTTTTTTGTTTTGGATTTTTCTGTTAGGCAAATGTTTGACGTCTTCATTGTGTTTTATGACTCTAGGTGGTTGGGGCTAGCAGTAACTAGCTAATGGTATATTAGCAGCTATTACCAGTTAGTAGTTGATAAAACACCCTTTGCTAGTTGGCTAACTAGTTAGCTATGTTATCAGCTAGTTACCAGTAATGCTAGCTGTTTTTAGCATGTGTGAGTGAAAATTTATTGCCAGTTGCCTGGGCGACATTCAGTTTTGCCACTATCTGCCTTCCAACCCATATGAGCTTTGGTGCATTCTGTATATAAAAAAAACTTTTAAGTTTGGCTCTACAGGGGTTTAGGCTGTAGAGACCACAAAGCTGTTGCTAAGAGCCACAACAGGTCCACAGGTTTTCTAATGCTTGATAGTCCTACAACACCCCAACCATATTTATAGATTTTGTTGGTCTTGTGTTTCGTTCAAGGTGGCATTACTAAGGTCTAACAGAGTTTTAAATTTGACTCGCAGTTTCCAGGATTTTCCAATGTAGATTCAAACTTTTCACCCACTTTTTTGGGCAAATCAGTACAACTTTAGTCAGGTTGAATGGAGAGCGTCTATAAATGTCCATTTTCAAGTTTTGTCTCCAGTTTTCAATTAGGTTTAGGTTTCGGACTTTGACTAGGCCATTCTAGAATATCAAGCTGTCAGTTAGATCCTTCCATGTTGGACCTGGCTGTATTTTTGAGAATGTTGTTATGGTGGGAGGTGAACATCCATCCCAGTCTCCAAGTCTTTTGCGGCCACTGATAGCTTTAGCTTCAGTCATCAGCCTGTCAATTCAAATTTGCCTAGGAAAAGTTTTCCATGTATTTGTATTCAGCCCTCTTTACTCTGATACCCCTAAATAAAATCTGGTAAATTCAATTTCATTTAAATGTCACCCAGTGGGTGAATGGAGTACATCTCCTCCATTGTGAATGCAACTTGTTCTGCAAAGCAGCACGTTTTATTCATTCAGACTTTGGGGTTCTGCGCAGCTAAAGGTGAAAAGGGGCTTTCCATAAGCCACAGTAGCTGATTCATCCATACAGCTTTAAACACTTTGTCTGCATGTAATCTTGTGCTTTTTTTGTTTTTGTTTGTTTTTGTCTCGTTGTAATAGCATTAAGTTTGCGTGTCCCAGTCCGGGGTACATTTAGTTCCCGCTTAGCGTCTGTCTGCTGCGAATGCCGAAGCCGCTTCCTGCATTGCAGATTCAGTTCTAATTGCGTGGACGTCCAGGTGGCGGCGGCGGGTGGCTGGGTGGGTGAGGGAGGGAGGGAGGGATGATGGCTGTGTGTATCTCTCCGAGGAAGACTATGTGGAGTTGTGTCGTGCTTCGTGTCAACTAGAGGCACTGTCACGTCTCTGCGAGGGCCACCAGACGCACAGTTGACTCTTACTATTGACCCTGTCTGCCCTGTGGGATCAGCCCAGCTCTGTTTGTGAACACATCCTGCATGGCACGCCAGGCTCCATGTTGTGTGTCTGCTCTGTGTGTGTGTGTGTGATTATTGCGTGATGCACATTCATAGCAGTCACAGTTGTGGGCCATTGACCCTTCCTGTGCCAAATGAACCTAAATCATTTTGTTTCTTGTCTCATTAGGACCCATCGAATTTGAGGAATGCAACACGGCCATTGCAACAGAAGGTAGAGCTCCACCTGAACGTTTAAAGTGAAATATAGGAAGTTAAAAAAGGAGGATGTAGCTTGAAATGCTTTGTTTTGCTTTCAAGGTGCCAAGCCCAGAAAGAGGAAAACGTTTGGCATTCCCGGCCGCAGGAAAGACAAGGACACGGACTCGACGTGAGTTTGGGCTTCAGTTCCCAGCACAGTTTGACTGGATTTATTCTTTCTCTCTTTTTTTTTTTTTATGTCAATGTTGCCTTTTTGTCTTTCAGTGAGTCGACAGAAGCCGACACTGCTGTGAGTATAAAGTTTATTAAAACAGACATTAGCTGCACGCTTGATCTTCTTGAGTTTCCCTTGGATCTGTTTCATGTCGGCGCGGTCGGTTATTTTGACGTCAGACTGCAGGAGGCGGAACAGACTATTGTTCTTTTTCTCCTGCCATGTGTTACTCCGCACTTCCCAGCCTCTCTGCCCCTCCCTTCCTCCCCGTCGCTTCCCTCCTGTTTGTTTTGTACATTTGCTCATTCATTCATCCATTTCTCTCTGTTTGTGCATGCAGAACACTGCCAATGGTGCTCCCCCAGGATATTATGGCTCCATAGACATCCAGAACGCTGTAAGCAAGCTAATGACCCCACACCTGCCGTCTCTGTTACGCAGTAGCAGTGTAAATCTATACGCCGATGGCCTTTTCAAGTACATTTCCAAAAATAGAAAACGACAAGAAAATCACATCCCTGTGAATACAAGACATGAAGTGTATAGACGCCATTTAGAGATGCTCAATATGAAAGTGATTGAAATTCTATTCTTGAGATTTTGATGCTTATTTTATTTTTTTGTTGCTCCAGTTATGCTGTCTGTAGACGAATCCAGAACTACTCCTTCAGAAGTTTTAAATTGTCATATAAATACTCCTATGCGTTACTTCATTCAATATTTTTTATGTGTAAACATTTTTATTTACTTATTTGCAATTGTAGGTTATTTACAGAAAGATAAGGTTTCATATTATCGCAACAATTTCGAAGAAAAAATGATTGATTGCTTAAAAATGGTTCCACGTTTGGAGACTTTGAAGAGGAAAAGCATATTTAGCTCAAAATTCTGATTAAAAAAAGTGAATAGTAATTTTAATTAAAATATCAGGTAAAATTTTAAATTGAAAACATTGCGTAAATAATTCAAACTATTCCATCTTCACAAGAATTTTCAGCAACATTATTCTGGCGACAGTATATAAAGTTACAATTTTAATAAGGTTTTGAAAGATTTTAACATTTTTATTTGTAGGGACTAATTAGAGAAAAATGTAATATATATGCAATATTTTACATGAGCTATACATCTAAATATAAAGAACTCTTATTTTGAAATTCAAAGAAAATCTGTAGGATTATATGTGTAACCCTTTACTTAATAAAATTGGCTGAAAAGTTTGTCTAAAATGCAAAGAAGTTTTAGACACATTCCAACTTTTCTACTTTAGTTTGTCACCAGAATATTCCTGACCTTTCAGGCTGCATCATTGTACAGAAATAAAGCTACAGTATATAATAATAATTATTTAGAAACTTTAGCTAAACAAAATAGTTTTAAATAATTATTCTCAATAAATATTATCTGAAGATTACCTTGCTCTGACTACTTTATGAAATCAAATGGTCAAAAATGCTAAAAATAGATTTAAAAGTTTGTGAAAATTTTGCACAAGCAGAAGAGAAGAAATTAGTTTTTGCTTTCAACTTTCAAGTTACATTTTTGAGTGTAAAGTTTTTGTAGTGAAGCAAAACCAAAATGTTAAAGTTTTAGGACATCATAACAGCTCATAAAATATATATATATATTTTTTCTTTGCATTCGAAGTTCTAAAATTTTTTAAAAATCCTCACTTTGGAAGAGTTTGTTGGTTGTTTGTTTAGTGCATAAATAGAAAGTTTTTCAAATAAGAATATTTGCTTTAAAGCATTTAGTAAAAGCCAAAATAAATTTTCTGATTATTTATCCAGTACATTATGATCTCTTCAGGCGTTAAACACTTACTATTTGATCATATAAAAGTGAGTTGTTGTTTTTTTAAATTTATTTATTTGAAGCATTTGGTTATTTTTTATAATTTTTTTTTTCTTTATAGAATGTGCCCCAAGTTGACGCCGAGGGATTCTGCATAAGACCAGAAGTGAACGAAAACGATATCCTTTATTTCCCTCCCTACGCTTCATTCTGGCGTGTTTGTTTATCATTTTCTTTAACTCATCTCCTCACATCCCAAAGACAACTCCTTCTACTCGTCCAGCGACTCCGAGGACGAAGACGAGCCCAGGAAGTTCCACGTGCAGATCAAGCCCGTCCAGCCCAACAACGGCACGCATCAGAACCGGGCCAACATCGACGAGCTCAAAGCCTCCATCGGAAACATCATCCTGTCGCCCTCCACCTCGGTACGGGTAACATTTCGCGCGAGCTCTGTCTGCACACCGACCTGTTGATCCTGCTGCTGCAGCAGAAGTTCACTCTCCCCGTGTGACACTAGAGGGCAACAGGGGAACACGTAAAATCAGATCCAGAGCATGGAAATAGACTGAAGCGCTCAGTTTGTTGATATGCCATATATAACTTGGTCAACATGCCACACCATCTTCCAGTTTACTAAATCTCTTGTCCACTCTTGGTCCGTCTTTTGTTTTTACTTTGAATGTGGTTTAGCGTGAATCGACTTTGTTTTTATTTTCTTTTACTCCTGCGGACTCGGGTTCCCTTTCACAGCTGATGTCGTCGCCCCTCGACCTCACGCTCGCAAAGCTTCACTCGGATCTGCTTTCACGCCTGTGGCAGCCCCTCATCCTCTCTCCCTTCACTCGGCCTCTGAATGACTCTCTAACAAAAGTAGCTGCAGTCGTTAGAGTTTAAAGCCACTACCGCTTGTGTGCAAACACCGCATCCTATGTGTTTGTTTGCCTGCATGTTTGTGTGCGTTGTTGTTGTTGTAGAGCAGGCGAGTCTCGTGAAGGAGCCCTGGTGCGTTTTACTAGCCGTGCTCACCGACTGATCACTAAATGAAAGTTATGGCGTCTTCGTCTGCTCTTCAGCCTCTCTTTTTGAAGTTTCTTCAGCGTCTCTTTGTTTGCTTTCTGTCTGCACCCTCTTGCTTTCGACAGGACTCTGCTGCGGTTTTGTGAAAACTTAACGGGGATCAGTTCTTTAATTTCTCCTAGAGATGCCGAGACCTTTCCAAGTTTTTTTTGGTTTGTTTTTAGGCTTGAGCTTATGATTCTGTTTTTTGTTGGGGGTTTTTTATCAAAGGGCCATAACTTTTACAAAAATAATAGTAATAATAAATAAATAAATGCAGCATGTTATTTGGCATTTAAAAAAAAAAAAAAAAGAAAATCAAGTAGACTGTGCATCAAAGTCTGTGTTCCAAACATTCATTACATTTTTATGAAACTTAAATAAAGTGGATCAGAGTCGGTTGATGCGTTTAAAGACCAAATATGGTGGGAATTCCGAGTTTTCCAGAATTTAATGAGCCTGAAATAATTCTTCTGGTAGGATGACCACCCACTATACTAATGAAAGTGCAGAATTAAAAAAAAAGGAAAGTATATATATAGAGCGATATATGATTCACAGAGTAAATCAGGAGAAAATTGTTCCAATTTTCTTCTTGTCTTTCTTTCCTTTTATTTGTATGTTTTTCTTCAGGGTTATAATGCAGAATCACAGAAATGTGCTGCAGGTTGTTCCATAGAGAATCAAGTTTTGAACCCAACAGAATAAAATTCATCTGCGCATACGTTTCTAATCATATCACAAGTTATTAAAAAAGTTTGTGTTCACATGCTGAAAATGGTGGGATTTTTTTTTTTTACGCATTAAATGACTAGTAAAATTAAAACGAGTTGTTTTTAGTATTTGAAAGGCACATCATCGATCACACTTAGTTTATTTAAAACTGAGACGACATGCCTAAAGAAACATTTAGCTTAAGCTACTTTCCATCTGTAGTCCTTGAGCAGGTGTGTTCATAAAAATCAAGGCAAAATATTGTGGCATGTTTAGTTTGCCACAACTAAACATGCCACATGTTTAGTTGTGAAAACTAATATTTGTGAATATTAGTTTTCACAAATATTTTCCCTCTACAGGAGAGATTGATGTGAAAAGTAAGTTTCTGTGTAGAGAAACATATATATTTTTTAACCCTTCTAATTGAATTTCTTTTAAATCAACATTACTTTAGGTCATTTTAAAAAAAAAAGTGAAACAATACTTCGGAGCGCCGTGTCGTACTTGCCATCCTTTCTTCCTGTTCCCATTTATTTCTGCTCGCTCTTTCCTGTTTCGGAACCACAGAGACATTTTGAATTAAAGTTCAAACTTTCATCCAAGGTGGCGCACCGTAGCTTCATCTGGAGTGAATTATTGAGCGCTGTTCTCAATTTTTTTTGTTGTTTTTTTGTGTTTTGTTTCTTTTTTTTTTCTTTTCCTCCCCTCTTGCTGCTCATTTTTCTGTCTTTTTCATTTCTTCTCCCGTTTGCTTCTCCCTCCGTGGCGTTCCCTTTATTGAAACAGCAGTGGAAGTCGTGTGAGCGAGCGAGCATAAGTGTGTGTGTGTGGCCAGCAAGAGCTGTAATTGAACCCATTTGCCGCTTAGCGCCTGTGGGACTAAGCCCCGGCCTCGCAGCTCGACGGTGGTTAAACGTTTTGCTGTGTTCCTTAAACCCATTTTGTTTCTTTTTCTCCCCTCTGCCCCCTGACAGCTCCTCTAACCTTTCTTCTTCTAAGAAATGGCTTTTTTATTGAAACTGAAGTTGCTCTCGGTTCGGTCAGCCCCCCTCCCCGTGATCATACCTTGCGTATCTTGTGTTTCGCAGCAGGACGTGGCAGATTTATATCCGAGGGAGAAAAAAAAAACGGCTCTGGGAAGGAAGCTGGTGAAGTGTCGGGGCCACGCTCTCCGTTGTCCCCGACTGATCGTTGTCTCGGCTTAAATACACTGTTTTCAGCTGCCGAGTTCTTCACCCTAGGTTTAGTGTCTGGTATGTGTGAGTCCCGTGATTTACCGTCTTTAACGCTCAAGTGGAAACTTCCCACTGCCACTGGGGGACAATTCACGCGATCATTTTTACCCTGATATATCATGTTGAGTCTTCATAAATACTTTAAGGATATCACATTTGAAGTAAAAGATGTTTCAGGTTCAACAAGTGGTTTCCTGAGAGACGATCTACAAAGCATACTTGAGTGTTGGTTCCAAATTCAATGAAATTGGTGCCAAACGTTTGTGCAGCAGCAAAAATTTTTGTTTGTGCTGCTATCATTTTAGAGGTATTAGTAAATGTTTCCAGAGGTCATCAGAGGTCAACCAGCCAGCCAGCATCTACAAAATCAAGCAAATTTGGTGTCAAGCAAGCGTGCTACAAATAAATAATTTCCTTCAGTTTTGTTTGATCTTGTTTAATGTGTGTGTGTGGGAGGGCAGTTTGACCTTTTTTTTTATCTTAAATATTACAACGAGACAAGCAAAACTTTTTACCGCACACAGGGAGCTCAGTTGATTGACACCATATTTCGTTGTATTTTTGTAAATGTGAGCTGCGTGGTTGACCTCCGATGACCTCTGGAAACATTCAGTACTGTTTTTAAAACAATGGCGGCACCACGGAAAATTGGTGCTGCGCAAACGTCGGACGTCAATTTCGCTTAATTTGAAGATGATCACTTCTCCCTCATACGTCTATTTGAAGCTTTATATTGGTTTGGGAAAGTATTCATACCCTGTGAACTTTTGCACATTTTGTCTTGTTATAGCTTCTTGTGTAGTTTGCAAAGAATTTATCTGAGTTACAGCAACGCAATTGTGAAGTGAAAAGGACAGAGTTGTCCAGTTTCTGGGGATGACTGGAGGTAAATTCAAGTGAACTTTATTGCAGACTTCAGACTGTGATGGGAAGACTGCCACAAACATTCAAACACAGCTACAGTGGACTGGTTGAGATCCTTGTGTTAGAATGTCCCAGTTAAAGTCCAGACGTAAACAGTGAGCACAGACAGGGGTCAATCTATTCTGAGTGAGCTTGAGGAGTTTCTTTAAGAAAATTGGGGAAACATTTCAGCCTCTATGGATGTGTAAAGCCAAAAAAAAAAGACTCAAATTTAAATCCAAGTGGTATGAATACATTTTGCAAGCCACTCTTATTGTTTTCTACTTTATTTCTTTTTTATATATAAATATTCACTTTTTTTATTGTGTTTTTTTTCCAGGGACAAATGCGGAGGAACCAGTCCAGTGAGTAGTTTTTCTCTTTCTCTAACCGTTTTATGTCTTTGTGTTTCTGGATTGAGAGGAACGACTCTGGCTACATTTTCGTTGGCTCCTTAAGAAGTTTTCTGTAGAACAAAAATGAATAATAAGAGCCTCCAGATATCAAGCCAACACCAACATATTCCAAGAAAAAGTAAATAACCACCCTTTTTTTTCCTATAAATGTCATGCATGAGGGATGTTTCTCCCCCCACCGGTACAAATAAGACCAACTGTTTAATCAGCTGGATGTTTTGACAAGTCAGAAATTATCTTTCGCCTTCAGTATTTTACCTTCTGGTCAGTTTTTTTAAAAATGTAGGAATAAAAGTGTAAGAAACATTTGCACCACAGAGCCATGCAGCAGAACGCACAACAATCTGATACGTGAAGCAAAACAAACTACCTCGAGTTATTTTTTTGTTTTCGCTCAAATGCGAACTCAAACGTTTCCCATTTCTCATGACTAATCTCCAAAAGTTCTGCGATGGACCTTGTTTAATCTAGACGAGGGACTTTTGGAGCAGCAGGTTTAGACTAAATCTTTCCAGACCGTGTTGCCGGTGAGTGACGCGCAGGCCGTGTGTGCGCACGATTAAAAAGGATTAGCAACGTCAGATGCACCTAAATATTTGGAACACGGGAAGAATACAAAAACAAAACATAAAAAAAATCCCCCCAAAAAACCAGGTGCCGTGTCTGTGGAATGGCACCACAGGACAAGGAAACAGGATTGTTTTGTTTGACCCGTTCAATCCTCGACATCTGCACTGCAAAGCTTTGTGTGACGAGTTCAAAGCTTGACCCGAATGCCAACCAGGCAATAAAAATAATAAGAAATATATATATATATATATATATATATATATATATA